>PVHP010001811.1:82775-99831 GCA_004024765.1 Zapus hudsonius | reverse complement strand
AGCCGAGCTGGAGGGGCGGAATTGAATCTCCAAGAGACTTGTGTTATTGGTTAAGAATCATTGAGCTTGGAGTTAGAGATTGATGGTGCCCTGTTTGTTTGTTTAAAATCTTGTATTGGCCAATCTGTTTTTGCTGTGCCTCATGTTTTGCATTGTGAATGTTCTGTGCCATTATGGGTTTATTTTTGGTATTATGGCTTAGTTGAAAGCTGCGGGGACTTAAGAGTTGAGTTGAATGCATTGTATTTACATCATGTATGATTATTAGTTTGTGGGGGCCAGGGGCGGACTGTCATGGTTTGATACAGGTGTCCCCCACAAACAATTGAATGTGTTCTGATAGATCGATCCTCAGCTGATGGCAATTCGGGAATTAGAACCTCACTAGAGCTGTGTTGTTGGGCTTATGGGGTTATAAGCCAGCTTCCCCTTGCTAGTATTTGGCACACCTTCCTGCCGCTGTTTGCAGTGCTGTGGCAGAGGTGATGTCCAGCCCTCTGCTCATGCCATCGTTTTCCCTGCCAGGATGGAGTCTCCCCTCAAGTCAGTAAGCCAAATAAACCCATTCCTCCACAAGCCGCTTTTGTTTGGGTTCTTTCTGCGCAGCAACTAGAAAGCTGACTGCAACATATGCCATCTGGACATTTCCCATGGGGCTGCACTTCGTCGGCACTTTCTGTCTACAGTACTCAGAACACCGAGCTTCAGGCACTTTGTGTGCTACCTGGGTGTAGCTTCTGCTTTTATATTATACAGATTATTTACTTGAGTATGGAAGATACGTTATGTGTTTTCCTAGACCATCTCTCATTTTAAAGCTTGCATATCAATCAACTCACCCTGGAGAGTAGCTCATGGTGAAACTGCACACGCATCCACCTGTTTGCCCATGGCTGGTTTTCAGATTGCACCAGGTCTGTCCCACCCAGGGAATATATATAGATGCTTTTCTAACCTATTTCCCACACAGGTGTCAGAATGGCCTTGAACTTCCTCTATTAAACCTTTGCCCTAGCTCTGAACCGTGAGTCCTCGGTGTGGCCTAGAGGGGCCAGAGCAGCAGAAGGCTCCACGTGGGTGTGGCAGAGCTGGTCCACACTTGGCCAGGATTTCATGCAGCAAGTCTGTTCAGTATGGAGGAGGCTGTCGACTCAACTCCCAGGAGTCTTATAGCAGATCTTAAACCCCTGCTACAGCTTAGCTGCCTTGAAATATATTTGTTCTTTTCACGTCCCACCAGGCAATGCCCTAGGTTGATTTCAATTGTTGGTTCCTAAGTCCCTCTGAGTGAACCAGAGCTGCCTTATGGTCCTTCCACTCGAGGACCCCACAACACCCATCCAGGAACCCCTGAATGTCCTCCCCCCCCCAGATCTGACTGATGGCACCATGTCCAGGCAGCTCCCCTCACTAGGTGTCCCTCTTGGTCTCTGACACAGACAGGTGAAGGGACCAGGCCCACTTACAGCTCTGAAGCCGCCCCCGGGAAGTGCTCACAGAGGTGTGCGGAGCAGAGGGCCACTCCTTGTCCTGGTCTCTGAATTACACGAGAGCTGGAGGCTGATCACCTGCTGAGCCCGAATCCTGAGAGCTCTCATGACACCCAGGGCTCACACTTTACTCTACGGGCCGAGGTGCTTTGGTGGGGGCGTCTGCCCTTGGCTTCCTGGGTTCGTTGTGGGTACCAGGGCAACAGCAGGAAGGTTCTAAGCACTTCCTGTTGCAGGGTCTGGTGTCAGTCTGGCCTGGGCTGTACTTAAAGTTCCAGGCTCTCACTGAGGGGAGACAAGACTCTTGCTGGAGGACTGAGTGACAGCTTCTCACAGGAACCCTCAATGCCATGTGCTTCTGCCCTAGCCTCCCTCTGAGGCGGTGGAGTCCTTCCTGATCCTCAGGGCAGTCTAAGGTCCTTCCAGCATTTGCTACTTGGAAGAGTCTTTAAAAGGGTTTCAGTGAGGCTCTACCCCAAACCACCAGGCCTCCGATAAAAATGAAATCTGATGTTCCCAGAAACTCTGAGATCTCAACCCGCATCCTGGGATGCTCTATTTCTAGTGTTCTGTATCAAGAAATGTTTTGACAAGAATATTTCAATAAAATAAAAAAAACCTATGCCTAATAAATTACTCTGTTGCTGGATGATTTGGTGCATGCGTGTAGAATTCTTTGTATGTGTGCACGTGTATAGGTGGGACAAAGGACAATGTCACGTGTCTTTCCTCAGGTGTGCCAGCCTTTTTTTTTTTCTGAGACAGGGTCTCTCACTGGCCTGGAGCTCCCCCATAAAGCTAGAGTAGCTAGCCAGCCACCTCCAGGGATCTGTCCATGTCCACCTCCCTGGCCACATATTTGCATGTGGTAGGGGCATTCTCGGCTGTGTGAGTAGCCCTTTGAGGGTGCAGGCTTTGGGGGGATATGCTTTGGATTGGGGGTTGCGAGTCACATGAGAGGGAATGTGTGGGAGCCACACTGACCGGAGAGCAGGCTCAGGGGTTTGTGCTTAGGAGAAGCAGAACAGGTGGGTCCAAAGGAAAACACTGCTGCTTCATCTCACACCTCAAAAGAGCTCAGGAGGGTCGGGGTGGATGCTCAGTGGGAGAACTTGGTGACAGAACACAGGCAACAGGGGGCTGTGTTTTACACAAGCATAATTAGGATCCTTAACTTAAGGGCTACTCACATCTCTTGGCTGCAGCCAGGCAGAAAGCAGGCCTCTAATATGGGCTCACAGGGGCTTGCCACAGGGTGCCCAGTCCTGACTAGGCTGTGGGCGCTCATTATATTTTAAAAAACAAAGTATTGCTGGATATATATATATAATATATATATAATATATATTACAACAGGCATGTGAAAATAAATTCAGAGGAAAATTTTGGGGGGAGGGGACTTGAGGCAGTGTTTCACTCTTCAACCCTGACTGGCCTCCAACTTGCAGCTATCCTCCTGCCTCTGCCTCCCAAGTACTGCTACTACAGGCATCTGCCACCATACACAAAATATTTTGCCAATAAAGTTGAATTTCATGATCAGTATCAGCCATCATGAAATACATTTTTGCACACACACACACACATTTTGCAAAAAAAATATGAGGTTGTACCCTACTTTTTACAGATGTTGTTCACTTAATATGCCACAGACATTTTCTCCCCCATTTCTGTGCCTGACTGTTAATGGCAACACTGTATTCCTTGGTATGGAAGCAGGTGGTGGTTAGGGTGACCAGCCACTTTGATGGACGTCAGTGGCTTGAGGTGGGGGGCCTGTACCCAATCTGTGCCCCTCTGCTGGGAAATGGCAGAGGGTCTCCCAGCCAGCACACACATCTGGCCCTTGTTGCTCTCCAACAGTCCCGGCACACTCTGCTTCCTGCCCTTGAGTCTGGCCTCTTAGCCCAGCCCAAGATCATGGTGTTCTGGTGTGAGGGTATACTGGTTGTAGGTGTGTGCCCAATTGGGGAGCACAGCCCTGGAATCATAGAAACTAACCCTTGGGTTTGTTTGTCTAAGAGTGGGCTAGCTCTTTCTAGAAGTAGAGCCTAAAAGAATTGACCCCTGGAGTCGTTTAAACCAAGGGTGAACCCACTGCTCCTCCTCCTGCTGCCGCTCTGATGTTTCTGCAGCTGTCGCTTCTGCTGGCTGGTACTCATTGGTGTTTTCATTGAGCAGAAAAAAAACAGGAATATATGAAAAAATTAGTATTCCATGGGCAAAGGATAGGCAATACATGAGTGGAGGGTAAGGAACTCTTGACTTTGAATAACCCTTAAGCGTTTGTTAAGGGAAGGGATTTAGGGAACCTGCTGATTCAGAAAACACACACACACACACACACACA
Source organism: Zapus hudsonius (assembly GCA_004024765.1). Classification (NCBI taxonomy): domain Eukaryota; kingdom Metazoa; phylum Chordata; class Mammalia; order Rodentia; family Dipodidae; genus Zapus; species Zapus hudsonius. Next base: position 95,991 of record PVHP010001811.1, on the reverse strand, counting down.
CACACACCATTCACAGATACAGTCACACTAAGTCTACATACTGTCTTCAACAGATCTGTGGCAATTCTATTTTTCAATGCTATGGTCAGCACTTCCCATGAATGTATCCTTCGTTCCGTGACAAGAGTGCAAACAAATCACTGAAGAGGAAGTAGGGCTTAAGACCAGTCAGCATCTCTGAACATTGCTTGTCAGTCCTGGTCATCCATGCTGTTCAGGACAATGGTACAGCAAGGCAGAGGAAAGCTAGTCACGTTGTTTTAAGCAGGTACATTACATGGCTGTAAAATTAACGATTAACTTTAGGGTAAATTACAAGTCATGAACTTGTAGAAAGAAGCAGAAAAAAGAATATCTCACAGCGATATTCTCAGAAAAGTTACTTGTGAGGTGCATAAGGAACATTCCCAGTTCTTTCCCATGGTCCATTCCCATGTGTGTACAAGGTGATATCCCAGCAGAGGTCTGTGCACAAAAAGGCACATTCTAATTGCTCCATGTTGCTTCTCTTTAACCCCCAACTTTTACAAAAAAATTGTCCTTTGAACAAAGGGCATCATGGGAGATTTGAACTAACAAGTTTGAAATCCGGGTCTCTGGACTATCTTGACATCCTGTCTGCCCTCTGGGCACCACTTTCAAGTGAGAGAAAGCCCCTGGGTGTCTCCTAGTGGTCACTCTGGAGAAGCATCCCTGGGTGCCACAGGCCTCCCTGCTCATGAGCAGATAGAATCCCTGGCCTTGGCCATGTCATCACTTCCTGAAGCATTTGAAAGAGGGTTGCCGTGAGTTTGAGGCCATCCTGAGATTACATAGTGAATTCCAGATCAGCCTGGGCTAGAGTGAGACCCTACCTCAAACCAAATATCTATTTAAAGAGTCAGCTTCACACTGCTGCACCAGAGCACCTGCTGTGCTGCAGACAGATGCAGGTGAGCCAGAGGCTGCAAGCTCCTTGAGAGAACCAGCAACCCTTGTACCTGGGAAGTTAGCACCTAGGCCTAGACCAAGACACATCCCCAGGAAAGGTTGGTGAAGCCCTAGAAACACTAACCAGTTGACTGGAGTTTCTCGATATACAGCCAGCCTATAAAAGCTGGGAGAGGGGGTGGTTTAGGCAAATGAATAACACACACACACACACACACACACACACACACACACACACACACACACACACACACACGAAGGGAGAGGGAAGCATGGCTCAATGTCCAAATGAGAAGCAAGCCTCTAAAACCCGACCGTGAAGTCAGGGGCATCAGTGTGTTACCTGCCAAGGAGCTAAGAAAACCTGAATGAAAGCTGGGTCTGGTAGCAGACATGTAATAGTCTCAGCCCTTGGGAGTGAGGAGTTCAGGAGTTCAAGATTACCCTCAGCTATATAACACATTCAGGGTCAGCCTGGGCTACATGAGGCCCTGTTTCATCTCCTAACACTCATCTGTGACACCAGCACTTGGAAAGATGACAAGTGCCAGGCCAGTGTGAACTACATGACATGACAAGACCCCCACCCCGTCAAACTTATGAGAGGGATGGAAAGAGGAAGGGGGGAGGGATAGAGGGAGGAAGCCAGGAAAGCAAACGGCATCTATCAGCCAAGAGCTGACTAAAGGGAGCAGTTCTTAGTGATGACCCTGTCACTTCCTTCAGCTGCCCCATGCCGAGCACTGAGGACGTCCTCTCCTGGAGCCAGTGGATGGAGATGAGTGGCATTTCTAGATGATGGCCTTTTGCCCAGCCTTGGATCCCTCAGATCTCACACCCACACGCCTGAGCCCTCAACTTTTCCCACCTTGGACACACTTTGGCAAGAGAAAGTTTTACAAAAACCTTACATATATAGAAACATAAAATAGTGATACACATCAAACATTTAAGTCACACAGAAGTTTATATTTAAAAAATTATTTGGTATACATATTAAAGCAAAATTTGCATACTAGTGATATAGCTATGCTTATACTTATAGAAAGAATTAAATCTTTTGGGCTGGAGAGATGGCTCAGTGGTTAAAGGCACTTGCCTGCAAAACCTGCTGACTTGAATTCAATTCCCCAGTACACATATAAAGCCAGATGCACAAAGTGGCCCATGCAGCTGGAGTTCGTTTGTAGTGGCAGAAGGCTCTGCCCCCCTCCACTCTGTGTTTTCCTCTTTCTCTCAAATAATTAAAAATATATTTTTTAAAAAATTACATCTTGGCTGAATATTTGGTACTGAAGAACACAGAACATCTTCCAAGTTTTTAAGAGCTAATAAATATTTGGATTTTTTATAATTGTTAAGACTGAACATGCTGCTTCACACTATGTCAGAAGTTCTAATCCTGAACCAAGATTCATTAAGGGGAGTTTTTATGAAGCTCAAGGTAGCAACTCAACAGTAGTTTTAAATATCAAACACTAATTCCATACAACCCAAATATTATGCACACACACACACATAAATGAGGAATACCAGTAAGAAAACATTAAGCTTTTGTTTTCTGTGATAAAACCATGTTTTTGCAAGAGGAAACATTGTGTGCATGGTAAAAACACGACTTTTTACAACACAATAATCTCAAAATCTCAGCCAAGGTGTTTCAGGAAGTGACTGTTGGCACTACATACGTAGTGTGCCAGCATACACAATGCAAAGTGTGCACGGTTTGTTCACAACTAAGGCCACTGGTAAGTCCCTTGCGTCAACACAAGCAAGACCTTCCAGGAACACACTGGATTCATTACACATTTGATTGAATAAGTTTTGACTATTGTGAGAATTGCATTATTGCTGAATTTCTCACAACCCCCATATTGACTTATACAACTCACTCCATATGAGGTCACAACCCACAGTTTAAGAAGCTGGGGGATAGAGTACAGTGACCCCTTTAACTTGGGTGAGCCTCCTAAGAATTCAGCCTAAAGATATGTTCCTATGTGTGTATAAGGATACTCATGCAGAATGTAAAACATAGCAAGACAGTGAACGCTACACCCCCCATCTCAGAGGAGTTCATTAGGTTACTTGTGGTACCATGGAATCTACGTCTCTATTTGTTGATATAAAATTTACCAAAGATTGCAGTATAGTAAGCTCAACAGAGAGCCGACAGGCACAGCATTACCGATGAACAATGAGACATGGTCAGTGGAATTATCTTCTCATTGCCGGAAGGATCAGCAGGCTTCAGTTTTGAAGAGAAACGTCCTCATGGCAGGAAGGATGAGCTGACACACCTCTGGGTGGAAGTTGTCTCTGTGAACTTGGAACTGGGTTAATAAACCTCAAGGCCTGACCCCAGAGGTACACTGCCTCCAGCAAAGTTCCCCCTCCCAAATTGCCACTAGTTGGGAACCCATCATTCGAAACTCACGGGGCTATGGAAGCCCTTTTGATCCAAACTAGCACACTCAACATACTTGACCAGAGATCCAGGGTCTCCACACAGCCTGTCTAGGAACTCCCTACTATATATATCAAGTGTCCCCAAGCTTGGAGCAAGGTCTCTGCTCCCTAAGTGCTGGAATTACAGAGAGGCAAAACGTCCACATATGCTCTTGATTCGGAGATTATGCAGATGCTTTCCCCTGACTTGTAATTCTAGTCGGTTTAGTGATGGAAACATTTTACTAGAATAATAAAAACATCTCCGAGGCCAAGGACAAGGCTTGTCTGTCTCGCTCACTCCTTGGTGCTGACTGGGATGGGTGAGCTTCATTCATCTTCATTCATCACTTTAGATACCTCCACTATGTCCTGTCCCCATAGGCCTGTCATCTTAGGGATTGGATGACTTTACAAGGAGAATAGCCCATGGCCACTACGCGAGGACCACAAAGGCTCAAGTCTGCTTTTCACTCAGAGCACACAGCACACATTTCCCCAATACAGTGGCCCTCTCCCCACAAAGATGTACCCATGTCCTAATCCCCAGGCCCTGTGAATGTGAGCGTATCTGGAAATGGTCTTTTGCAGACAGAATTATGGATCTTGAGGTGAGATCATGATGGGCTTAAAGGCTCTGAGTCCAATGACAGATGTTCCTATAAGAAAGGAGAGGAGCTGGGTGGGCACAAGCCTGTATTCCCAGCTACTCAGGAGGCTGAGTCAGGAAGATTGAAAGTTAAGGGCTGGGCCGAGCATCACGGTGCACGCCTTTAATCCCAGCACTCCCCATGAGTTCAAGGTCAGCCTGAGCAACTAAAAAAAAAAAAAAAAAAAGACTGAAAGACGTATAGCTCATTGATAGAGTAGTTGCCTAATATGTGAAAAAAACTAGGTTTAATCCCCCCCTCTCTCTCTCACACACACACACACACAGACACACACACGAAATGTTTGAAGTTTGAGAAACAAATACAGAAAGGTGATTAAGCTACATGGAGAGAGGCAGAGGGTGGGGTGTTGCTGTCATAAGTGGTGGACACCAAGGAGTGGGGCAACCCATGGAAGCTTCGAGAGAGACATGGGACAATTCTCCTTTAGCGCCTGCAGAGGAAACCAACCTACCTGAGAATAAATTTCTGCGGTTTTTAGCTGCTAAATTTGTGGAGATCTGTGACCAACGCACCTTCCATCCCTCCTCTGCTTAGCTCATCCCCCTGGCTCCCTTGGGGGTAGTGAGGGAGGCTGATTATAACCACAGTGTTAAATGGTTAATGACCTGCCCCCATCAAGAGCATCGGGCTCTGTCCTAGCCACTTACAGGGGAATAGACAATGGCTCAGGGAAAGAGTAAAAGCTTGTTGGGTCTTTCCCAAAAAGAAAACAGATTTTTGTTTCCTAAAGGCAGAGGCTTTGTAAAAACAAAACCTAAACTAATCCAATGCCTCCAATTAATTATTTAAATCGTGAGTCAATATTTCTCATTGGCTTCCTGTTACAAACCCAGCCAAATACCGAAAAAAATGTTATCATATCGATGGGTAAAAGAAAAGATCCCAGAATTCAAGCCAAGGCCAAACCTGATGTTATTTAACTTAAAAAGCAACTTAACCCTTCCCAGACAATAAATCACAGTTACACTCATTGCCAAGATCCAAAGAAAAAATTTATTTACAATAGAGAATTGTATTTGAAACATGCATTTTTTTTAAACAAACCGGCAGATGCAGATCAAGTTTGCCCTCCTTAAGGCAAGAGTCCCTATGCAGGCTGTACATGTTATGTTCAGTCAGAAGCTGCTCACCCTGGGGATTCGTATACAAAGGGCAAGGCCAAGGTCAGCAAGTTGTCTTATTAGAGAATCAGACAATCTCCCTGATACAGGAACTCTGAGGTCAACTTGCTATGAATTATCCTAAGAAAACACAAATCAACAGCAAGAAACCCTGCTAAGTCTCCTCTGTATTGCATACAATCAGATCAGCTTTATTTAGAAAGGAAATACAGTAGTGCATACGAAAAGTGAGAACAGAACCTGTCTGAGAGACTGAAGGACAGCAGTGTGCCAACGGTCATATTGCACGCAACGGTCAAGTCCAAGCATTTGGTTCCAAGTTAGCTTTTCCCCATTTTGGCAATAAGTTCATCACAAATCTTGGTGAGTTCTTCTATCTCTTTATTCTGAAAAGGTGACAAGAACAAGGTTCTTGAGGTTGGAAATGGAGTCCAGCAGAAGGTGCATTAGGCTCACCAGGGGCCAAGAATCCACCAGCCTCTCGCCCCCTCCCCACACAGTTACCTAAGCAGCTAGAGAAATAGCTTGTAAGTAACAAAATGAGGACATGGCCTAGCTCGACTTAGGGGGTCTTGGGTAAGTTGTGCTCAACTACTCTGAGCCACTGACTGACTGCATGTGTGGAATGCACACATGTGCACTCATGTGCATGTCAAGACCAGAGGACAAGTTCATTATCATCCTCAGGAACACGGTTCACTTTTAAGATCAGGTCTCTCCTGAGCTCACTAGTTAGGCTGGACTGGCTGACCAATGAGCCTCATGGATCTACCTATTCCCACCTCCCCCCACAAATTCTTATTAAGGCTACAAATGCATATTAGAACTCCAGGCAGCTGGGCTTTGGTGACCAGCCAGGGGAATGAACTTGAACGGGGCGCCATATCTGGAGCCACACCCAGGGAGGGAGCCTGGCCCTGGATTCACCAGCCCAGCATCAAGGGGCCTCTAACACTGAAGGAAGGCCTCACCGAGAAACAGTGCCCACAGTGGCTGAGCCCTCTCCCACCACCCTACCCATGGACCTGTGGGACATATTGGTACATGTGGCCCTGGCACTACTATCCTCTACCAGGGGTCTGGTGGGTACCCCACTCTCTAAAAAGCATGCTGCATGCCAGGGCTCCAGTACAATGCCGGCCACATCATCGGTGCTTGGCAAAGACCTGAAAAATGAGTCAATGTTGGGAAGGAATGAAAAGTGGAAATAAATACCCATGAAAGCTGTTTCCAGGCAAGGCAGAAAGAAACACTGGACCCGACAGAGGGAGCCAAGGGTGCGCTCACAAAGCATCAAGCTGCGCTGACTCTACCCTGGAGCCCTGGCACCCGATGGCCCTCGTCTGATGGACTGTCAGGGATCTGAGAGCAGTTTCACCCACCAGGAGGCCTCAGCCTCTTACCTTCTGCTCCAGCGTCCTCTCCAGAGCGTCCACTCGCAGCTGCTCCTTCCGCAGGCTGGCCTGGTAAGCCGCCTGCTCCTGCTGGGCCTTGCCTCGAACCTGGGCAATCTCAGCGTTGGCCCTGTGGGAAGAGAGGGCTCAGAAATTACCACCCTCTGCTATAGGTGACCAGAGATCACTAAGAACCTGCCTGTCAGCAGCAGGCCACCTCAGAGGGAGCTGTTTATTGCACTGGGCTGGCTGATGTGGGGAAAGTCAAGGTCGTATCTGGAACGGTAAAAGGGATGGCATCAGCAAAGGAGACCATCTCCCTCTGATCATAACTTCCTCCCTCCCTCCTTCCAACTCTGGGTATGGAGAGGGTCCTATTCTGGATCTACCAACTGCAGCCTGAGGATAGCCCAAGTCCCCAGAACTCCTATCTCCAACCAGCACAGTGCGGAGGGGCTTTGCGCACCCTCGACATTACAGCATGCACCCTTCACCCCTATCAGTGGATGCCGGTTGAGTGTGACCTTAGCAGGAGTTACATGGATGAGCCACCCTTTCCAAGATGACATCAGGATGCTGTCAGAGGTCCTGGCCTACCTGTCCAGTTTCTCCTCTGCGTGCACCTTTAGGGCCTGGTACCTCTGCTCCTCTTTCTTCACTCGGGACAGGTACTCCTGTGCACATTTCTTCAACACCTCTTCATTCTGAAGTGACAGAGGTCAGAGGTCAGTCCTCCAGGCATGCCAGGAACCCTACAAACTCTCCAAGGTAGATGAACCCCCGATGGTGAGCCTTGGAAGGGTCCCTCTGCACATTGGCACTAAGGCCTCCCTCAGACCCTTCCGAACCCCTGGCCTAGCCTCCTGCTCTGCCAAGAGCGAGGAAGGCAGACACACCTTGCGAAAGCCTTCCAGAACCTCCTTCATCTTCTCATATCTCCTGAAAAGGTCAGCGAGGGACTTCTCCACAGAGTTGAGGTCCGCCAGGGCCTGCTCCTTCTCCAGGACCAGCTGCTGCACGGTTTGGTGGGAGACTGATTTCTCTCTCTGTTCATCCTCTGGTGGGAGAGACAGGAGCCTTGTTACACAATGGAACCCACCAGTACACACGTCAAGTCCCAGTTTTTCCTTGGGATGGACCCACTCTCTGGAGCCCCCCCTCTATCATGGTCTCTAGAGAGACAAAACCCATGGACGCAGGACCACAGACCCAGGCCCATTGAAGATTATTCTTCAATCTGTTCAGTGCAGCCCCTTACAAACCTATACTGGAGACCCCAAAGTGCCTCTTTTCCCTGCAATCAGTGGGTCTACCAAGTTAGAAAGAAGAAAGCACTACAGTATTTTCTGGGGAGGCGAGATTAAAGGGTGCTGCTGTGGCCTGAGCTCCAGGGGTGCTTCTTTCTAATGTTATTAAGACAGACAGATCACTGGAGAAGAAAAAGGTTTCTTCATCCTAAAACACTGCAGAAACCCAAAGTCCTGAAACTCCATTTCACAGCAAAATGACACAGGCAAAACAGTCTTGTCTACACAGTGTGTTCTCTATGAGGCACAGGAACTCAGTTTGGGCCCAGGTCACAGTGTGGACCCTGATTTGAGGAATGGTTCTGCCCTCTGGCTCACATCTCCAGCTCTCAGGCACCCCATAATATGATCAACTAGCCTAAATTTCTCTGCACTATGGGACAGAATCTCACTGACACATACACACAGATAGCTCCTAGCCTGTGCAGAGGAGAGATCCTTGGTTCTCAGTGACAAGAGTGGGGGAAGGGATGGGACCCTACTCAGAGCTCCTAGAAGAAGACAGACTCAGAAGAGTAGCCTGTCAGTCCCAGGTCACCTGGGAAGGCCTGTCTACTGGCCTGGGCTGGCTGCTGTGGGGAGATCACATCTGGAACTAGAACAGGGACAGAAACGGCAGCTTCCTGCCTAAAGTGCAAAGGAGACCATCTCACTCTGTCCAGCCCCTCCCCCAGGGCCTCCTATACTGAGAAACCCAGACTCCTTCTCCTGCCCCCTCCACACCCTGCCTACAGGCTACATCCCTGATGCCCTCAACACTCCAGGAAGCTCCTGCACACGGGGCTCAGAGCCCCCCAGAGTGTCGCACGACTCCCCATTCACTCAGGATACCTCATCACCTCCTTTCTACTCCAAACACAGGAAAGAACATGTCTGTGTGTGGGTAAGTCATAGGCTCTGGAACACCTCCAGACCTGGGACATGGGGATCCCCGCCTGCTGCTATGGCACATCTGTGATGGTGAACTTTGTCGGCTTGATTGGACTGAGAAGTGCCTAGACTAGTCAAGTCCCCAGGGTATCTGCAGAGAGAATTAGCTCACGAGAACTTGGACCCAAGGAATGGACTCATGATATGATGGGCTATTGGGGCAGTGGAAAGTAGGAGGTGGGTCCTAGTTGATGAAATTTGGTCACTGGAGCCTTGTCCTTGGAGACTCCATCTTGCCCTAAGTTCTTCCTGTATCTCTCTTCTCTGCTTCCAGGCTGTCATAATGTGAACTGATATGCTCTGCTATGATCCCCTTCCCTCCATGATGGACTGAAACTATCAGCTCAAATCAACCTTTCCTCCTCCGTGTCAGGTGTTTGAGCACAGCAAGGAGAAGAGTAAGCCACACAACTCCTAGGTGACAAGAGCACACACTGCTCTGCCCTGGGCAGACAAAACACCTCCACTCAAGTGATGGGTCCACACAACCCATGCAGTGCGTAACCACGGAGGCCTACAAAGACCCAGCAGGAGGTTTTCTTGTTCCCATTTTATAGAAAGGAAACAAGAAGGTTTGCAAAGCTAAGTCACGTGTTCCCTGAGGAAGCAGCCCGGCCCCAAAGTCACTGTCATGACCACATCCTATCCAGGCCTCCGTGTGAGAGTTTGCCTTGGGCTCTTTTTCCTTTAGTGTCTAACAGATGAGCATTTGCCCCATCTTGAATTAGGCATATTCTTTTATGTGCATATGATGTGATATGTATATGTTCATGTGCGTGAGTGTGGGTACATGCATGGAGGTCAAAGGACAACCTGGGGTGTCGATCCTCCTGCCTTGAGGCAGGGTCTCATGTTCACTGTGAGTATACACCAAGTTAGCTAACACACAAGCTTCCAGGGTTTCTCTTGTCTCCAAACTCAAGTACTCTGAGCTTATGGACACATACTACCGTGTCCAGCTTTGCATGGGCTACGGGGATCCAAACTCAGGTCTGTTTGCTTGTGTGGCAAAGGCTTTAACCCCTGAGTCATCTACCTAGCCTGCATTAGACATATTCTGGGTGTGTCATATGGTAGGCCGGCAGCCTGATATAAACTTTTTCAAAAGTCCTAACCTTTTGTGGTCCCAAGATCTCATTTCCAAACCAAGCTAGTTCTCAGATATGAGCGGTCAAGTCAGCTAGAGGGCTGTACAGACAGGCTACATGTCTGATCCTATGTGCTGACTCTAGGTCTGGGTGGGGCTGGGAATCTGCACCAGTAACACGCTCCCCAGGGGAGCAGATGCTGATGGCTCAGGGCCATGCCTAATGTCCCTCTAGCCTGTCTCTGGATTCTTAGCATGATCTCCCAGCAGCCAGGAGCCCCTCCCCCCCAAAACAGCAGTTCCAGAGTCATCCAGGAAGAGACACTATCAACAGCATCACTGCTCATAGGAACTTCGGAAGTCACCCCTGAGTCTGGGAGAGAGTGTGTTGCAGTCAGTTGTGAAGGGTGGGTAATTTAAAAAAAAAAGCTTTAAGGGGCTAAGGCACTTGCCTGCGAAGTCTAATGACCCAGGTTCGATTCCCCAGTACCCATGTAAAGCCAGCTGCATAAAGTGATGCATGCGTCTGGAGTTCATTTGCAGGAGCTGGAGGCCCTGGTGTACCCACTCTGTCTCTTCTTTCTATCTCAAGTTTTAAATTCATTTGTGTGTGTGCGTGTGTGTTCTTGTGGGTGCACATAGCACAGCACATGTATGGAGGTAGCAGGACCATTTTCGGGTTCCTCCTCACCGCTCCCCTCACTCTCGCTCCAAGGCTGTTCTCTGCTGGGCTTTTAAGGAATTCTTCTGTCTCCACCTCCCATCTTGCAGTCAGAGAGCAGGGCCTGGGGATTGAGGCTCTAACTCAGGTACTCCGCCTTGAGCAGGGGGTGCTGAGTCACTGAGCTATCTCTCTAGCCCCTAGGGAGGGAGGGCTTTTTAACAGAACTGTCAGCAATCTGATTACATCGATACTCCTAAAAGAAAGGCATTTCCTGGACTCACTAAGAACCAAAGTCCCGCTTTACACCTTGAATTTTAGCCACTTCCTTCATTCCCAGTTTGCCCTATAATGTACACTCTGGGCTGATTAGTGGTCACGTATACATTTCACCAGGGGACTGAAGGTGTCATTTATCAAATAGAGTCCATCTGATTTCCTGAGTCTAAGATGTCATCTGCCTCAAGTTGCCTCTCATCCCTTTTAAAAATAGAATTGCCCAGTTCTCAGGAGACAGAAGTGGCAAGAATGTGGCCCAAATCTTTAAACACAGCCAATGAATGTGGTTAGGTTCTTAAAGTCAGGAAGTCAGCCTTGGCCAGAAGGTTGCTGGACTCTCACCAGAACACTGCCCCTGATGGGCCTTCTGGGGTTTACAGGCAACACACTGTTAAATGACGGGGAGAAAGCAGCAAGTACTTGAAAGCAAAATGAACAAAACCAGAACTAAACCAACACAAACGAGGGTGGGTTGCCACGGGTAGGAGTCACGCGAGGGGAGAAGCGTCTACTTACCAGGCTTGCCTGTGTGTTTTGCAAGCAAAGGGGCAAGAAGCAACAGAAAATGGAAGCAAAACAGAGAAATCAGGCAGTTGTTAGGAAAGCAATTGCAACAACCCGGGAGGCAGAAAGCACACAAGTCGCTTTGGTTCTAAATCCTAAACGGGCAGCACTGAGTTTAAAACGGCACGTTTTCTTTACGGAGATCGGATGGGAAGGGACAATGACAGTCGGACCCATAGCCCACAGGTGTGAAGGCTGTGTGGAGGAAGAGCTAGTGTGGGTGGGGTGAACCGGGGCCCACTTCAAAATGTTTTTCCGTTCACTGTCCTGAGTTACCAAGCCTCAGCCATGCTGGGCAGGTGCAGTGAAGAAGGGAATTAAAATATAGAATCCAGATAAAGTCCAGGGATGGTTCCATTCACTCTCCTGGAGAGAAGGCAGGCTCATCACAGCCCCAGTCATGACACAGGTGGCCTACAAGGTGGTCTTCATCTAATCAATGACCCACCGCAATGACTGAAGGATTAAAAACCACTGACACGCCATCTTTGTGAAGAGAAAAACTCTGGAGAAGTGATGACAGACAGAATGGGGAAGGCGCACTGTGGGACATTGTGCTGAGTGACAATGCTGCTCTCAGCTGGGGAGGCTGCAAAGGTCCCAAAAAGCCACCCCAGGTTTCCCAGAACAGGAAAACGCTTAACGGGGCCAAGTGTGTAGCGCCTGGAGAGGGACATCAGGCCAACACACCAGGCATCCTTGCATGGGTGAAGCGAGGAGGACACATGGGCGACAGGTGGCCATGATCCCTTCCGTTGAGGGCTGAATTGGAAATACACTGATTATCTCCGATTAAAATGTTGATTTTGCTCTCACCTGCAATTGACTGGTTAGAGAAGCTGACACTGTAGAGTGACCTCTGTGACCACAAAGGCAGGGCCCTCGTGCCTAACACAGGTTCTAACACTTGGGGCTCTCTAGGGAGAACTCCTGCTCTTTTAAAGTCCACAGCCACATACTACAAGCTGGCTGTGGGCTGCCTTCTCTCAGGAACTACAGTTCGGGCTTATGTCATCACCCAGGCCCCACTACAAGTGTGCGATCGGAGCCCAGCAGGCTTCCTGGTGAGCCAGGGAGGGCTCTGGGATGCTCTCACATCCCTAGATGCCAGGAGGCTTTGCCAGATACCACACGGTGGGAGATATAAGTTCTTTATCCTTTTACCAGTATTTTCAATTCCAAGGGTTTCAAAGTTTTCATTTCATCTATATTGTATTCATAAATTCTTACCAATTTCATTCTGATGGGAAGCATACGTAGGGAGATAGAATATGCTTTAGGAGCTCTGTGTGAAATGGCCTTGGTTATAATAAACCACAGTTAATGCTCCTATGAGCCCAAGACACTCAGTTGTTGGCTCTCCTTTCCTCTGAATACTACTGTTCTGCTTGTCTTGGGGTACACTAGAGGTGGGACGTGACTCATCGGTGCAGACGTCCCAAGAGGACTCAAGTGCTAGCTACAGTGTCAAGCCTGAATACTGTGACCTGAGCCTTTACTCCATGAATCCTTGGGGGGAGGGGAGACTATCACGAACCTAAGCAAATAAGTGCAGACAGATAACCAGACATGTAAATAATTACCAAACCCCTCACTGTAAGTCGTAACATCATGTCTGAATAGTGGTCATTATTTTAAAACGTGGGCTTAAAAATTCTCCAAGATCAGAAAGAAGGAAAGAAGAAAAACAAGGAAGGGAAGGGAAGGGAGGGAGGGAGGGAGGGAGGGAGGGAGGGAGGGAAAGAGGGAGGATTAGTTGAGTATAACCTGAAGCCTTTTTTTAGGCGGGCCCAAGCCAGGCTGCTAGGGATTCAGGGATCT
>PVHP010001811.1:0-82675 GCA_004024765.1 Zapus hudsonius | reverse complement strand
CTAAACTAAGTCAGGGTTTAGGGGGAAAAATCCAATGACCCCACACATCCCAGGAGCCACCCCATTCTTTCCACACAGGGTTGGATGGTCCCTGGCTGAGTCCCACAGGTGGTGGTGATGTGAGGTGCATTCTGGCCAGGTGTGGCCAGGGCAGAGCCATGAGCAAAGCTGCCCTTAGCTCTCCCAAGGGACTTCCGGCTCTTGGAGGACTCACTCTCAGCCTCTTCCCTCAATACCCCCTTCCCCATCATTTGGGCACAAGCACCCCAGTGGAGACACCCACCGATCATCTGCGCAATGGTCTTCTCATACTCGGCCACGATTTTCCTGGAAGAAAGGTGAAGACACAGGAAGGTGTTTAATCTCACATCACAGTTTCATTTCCACAACGTGACCAGGGGCAACAGGAACAAGCAAAGTGCTCCTGCTGTGATCTGATGGGGAGGGAGGCTCCACAGCAACAGTCACATCAAACCTCCAGCCTCCCTGCCAGCTTGCCTCACAGTTGCCCATGACAGCACTGAGGTGTGACACCCCTCCCTCCAGAACCAATCTTCCAGAAGAGATGCAGGGCTTCACCTGCACCTGAGTGGTCAGTCTCCTGAGGAGAGCCGACTGGGGCTAACAGCTCAAAGTACAGAATTTTAGGGCACAAGATAATAGAGCCCCAGGCTCAGGCAGCTTGGGTGCTGCTACCATAAGATTCTGGATGGACAGGTCAGAGTCTGGGGTCTCCTCGTGGTCCTCGACCCTGACCTTTAATGAAGCTAAGGGAATAATGAACATAACTCACAGCTGTGAACATCTGTCCACATGTTCATCTGACTGCATTCTTTAACTATTTCAGTAATAGTGTGTGATGATTTATGTTGATTGGCTGTGAACTTGACAGGATTAGAATCATCTTGAGGGATTGTCTAGATTAGGTTAGTTGAGTTCGGAAGCATTTCATGGGCCAGGGTCTTGGACTGGCACAAAAAGGAGCTGGCTGGGCACCAGCAATCATCTCTCTCTGCTTCTTCTTTGGGAGCTGAATGTGAGCAGCTCTGCTTAAAGCTCTTGCCACCATACCTTCCCCACCATGATGAGATAACCTGGAACTCTAAGCGGAACGACATCCTTTCCTTAAACTGATTTTTGTCTGGGATGTTGTCCTAGTGCCGAGAAGGTAATAAATAGACAGTGATACACTAGAAACGCTTGTAAAAATATAAGCCTTGTATAATACAGAGGACCTCTCTTAATAAAGACACTACTAGGGGACCACCCTGGCACCACCCACTATCAAACCAAAGCCAGCACTTTCCAGGCACCAGAAGGCTGAGCGCCAGCCACACTGACCTCATTTCTATCACCTCCCGCCTGCTTTCTTCGTATTTGTCCCTCCACTCTGAGACCTCTCTCTCCTTGGTGATGACCTAAGGTCGGGGAGAAGAGGAGAAAGGTGAATCTCAAATGACCACATTCAGACGTGACCAAATCCCAGAGACATCAAATAAACATGGGAGGAAAACTTCCTGTCACACCAAACCATAATTCCATCCAGAGCACTTCCCCAAGCAGGAGAAAAAAAAAACAATACAAAGAAAGAAAAAGAAGCAGGAGACCAGACTTTGCAGGGCCCACTTGGGAGCAACAGAAGCAAAATGGCTTCTTTTACAAGTCAAATAAAGCCAGCACAGTAACTTGGAGGATCAGAACCTACTGTGTGCCACACTAGCCTGGTGTGTCCAGAGGACTGACAGCCTTCACAGACATATTTATTGACAAGTGGCAGCCCTGGATCCTGACCCAGGGTCAACGGCACGGCCCTCCCCAACACCAGAGGCCTCGTACCTCTGCCCTAGCGACCTGCAGTGCGGAGTCCAGATCCGGCTGCTGGTACAGAAGGCCTGCAGGCTTCTCCACTTCGGCCGGCCCTATACGAGAGTACAAGGCCGCTTTGGAGATAGGGACCTCTGATGGGTGAGCAGCTTCTCTCTGTGGAGTGGTTTGTCATTGAGAGAGGGAAAAAGGGAAGAGTTAACACAAATCAGGTGACAAAGTGGACCGCACTCATCTTCTCATGAACTGCATTCATCCTCAGTTGAATGGTTTTGAAACAAAGAACATCCAAAGTATGAGAAGATGCAGAGACTCATGGGTAGGGAAATCAATGCCAGGTCCGGTGGATGGAAAGCCTTCATCTTGCACCTGTGCAGGCAGACAGAGTAGCTAATAATGATAGGGGCCTCGGCAACTTGGAGCCCTGGGACCGAGTGTGTCTGGGGCCTGTTTATCACTGCCATTTATCAGACGCCAAGCCACTCAGACACGGTGCATGGTGACCAGGGTCAGTCATTATCCTGCTGGCTTCACTTCCAAATAAAGCCTCGCTGGAGCTTGATGCCGAATGCTAGTCTAGACTGCCTAGCTCTACATGGCTGCAGATTACATCATTTTTGGAAGACAGACCACATTTCAATTTGGTTGCATCTGTGTAGCTCTGTTTGAAAGGATGAGATTCACAGAAAACTCGAGACCTACTGTTGGGATCAACCTGATCAGCAAGAGTTCCAGGATATAAGAAACCCTGACAGGCTAGAGTTTCTGGGTATAAAAGCTCTGTTGTCATTAAGTCTGTGATCTTATGGAAATGGAAAAGCAGGGTGAATGCCAATCTCCACATTCACTGATCAGGCCTGTAACATGGGGTGTGGATCCCACCCCAGCCAACAGATACTGGCTTGAGGTGAGGAGAGGTCCGTGACTATGCTCCCTTTTGCCCAAAATGCTTGGTAACTTGCAACAACCGTTGAAACGCAGGGTTAGGGCATTGTCAACCAGCACAGCCAGGCTAGTCAGCCTCCTTCCACCACACCAACCACTCCCAGTCCTATGCATTAACCTCTTGGTGCTGTCATGGCTGCCAAGGTGGCCTCCACTCCAGTTACAAGAGAAATTCAAAGCTGAGACATGAGGTGACGGGGAGGGAGGGGATGAGCAGAGTAGGACAGCTCTATTCTTGGAGAATTATGAGTACAAACCGAGCAGTAATTGAATACCTCAGTTTTTGGAGAAATGGAATGAAGAGCGGGGAGGGGAGAAAGAAAAAAGACAGAAGGGTGAGAATTGATAGACTGTAGTCAAGGGAAGGGTGGTCCTGAAGGCCCAGGAGCAGAAGAGCTACAATTACAGGAAGTCACATTCATCTCACTACAGCAGTAGGGCAACGGACTGGAGAAGAGAGACAGCTTAGAAGTGTAATGGATAGGACTGGAGACGACAAGTTAGGGACAATTAGTGTACACATGCAAGGTGCACGCAATCCTTTAGTTATCCTGGAAGAGAGCCAGCCCTGCTGCCTGGCACTCACTGTCCCTGCCTACCCTCGAATGGAACCCGTACAATAAGCTGTCACCGACCGCCCTGTCAACCACACTCAGAGACCCGCTCACATGTCAGACGGGGCACCGTGTCCTCCAGACATCTGACCAGAGTACGTGACCAGAGTACACAGCCCTTGTCAGCAGGCAGGCTAGTCCCTTGGGAGGAACAGTGCCCCCCCCCCCCAGTGGCAGGGCAGAGCCTCTGCATGTAAAGTTCACCTGTGCTCTGGGCAGTGGTTTTCAGTTCTCTCCTATGGGAAACTTCTCAAAGCAGCTGGCAAACTATAGGGAGAGATCGACACTCCATAGCTGGACTCAGAAAGCTTGTGAGCACATAAAATTCCAAAGACTTGAAAAATAAATAAAACTATTCCTATCACATTCACGGTTTCACATATATATATATAAACAACAAGGTTTCAAAAGGAAGAGGCCAAGCTCGGACTGAAAGCTCTGAAGAAGAGCAGCATAAGAGCTGTGCCATAAGGGATCCCAAAATGAGATTCAACTCTGACCCAAAATAAAGCAGCTCCCTGCAGTTTCAAGGGAAAATTAACAATGAAAATGAGCCTTTACCACACTGGGCAGGAGCTAAATATGACCAATGAAGAAGTTATAAACTTTAAAGCTTCCTAAAGTCCTTTGTAAAACAAGGAAGGAAATGAAAACTAAATAAGATATGGAGCTTTCTGTGTAGATGCCAAGGGTTTACCTACAGAGTGACCCCACCATGTCATCAGCCCCGTGGTGTCTTCAATAAAGGAACAAATGACTCTGGGGGCACTTCAGTTACTGCACAAAGGATCTGAGTGCTAATGAAATTCAAGGTACACAGTTGTTTTTTTACAACTATGATTGTTTTCAAGTAAAATTAAAACGTTCGTCTCTCACTGATATTTTAAGAACAGATATTTTTAAATCAGTTTTTATTTCTTTCACCTAATCCCACACCTGTTATCCAAAAAAAGGACCAAAAAACAAACAAACAAAAAAAGCCATCAGAATCACAAACTGAAATGTACAGTGGCCACAATCCCAAAGACACTGGCCTCTGCAACCACCTTTAATGCCTGATCCTGCAGACTGCAAGCCTGGGGTCCTGCTGGCCTTGCAGCCAGGGGATGGGGTCAGGTCAAACACCTGGTTCACAGTTATCCTTTGGGGGCGGTGTACCAACTGTGGGGAGAGTGAATGCAAACCCAAGGATGGAGGAGGTATGTGGAGGTGAGGACCAGGCAGACCAAAAAAAAAAAAAAAAAAAAAAAACTTGGGTATGGGCTAGGGGCTCAGCAGAAAACTCTGCCATGTGGTGCCGTCCAGGCAGAAGGAGGGCCAGATGCTGCCCCATCTGAACCTGACAGCGGGCAAATCCCAAGGCCAGGGGACTCATCGGCCTCACGCTTCAGTCCCAACCCACGGAAGGCACCACCAGGCAGCAATTGGTCTTTGTGTCTGTCCACTGTCTCAGGCCTTGACCTCCCAGTATTTAACACACAGGCTCCGGGTAGTGACTGGCTGATGCCCACTGACCCTGGCCCTGTCACTCTCCTTCAGAATGTTCTTGTGTCTCTCCTTTGGACTCATCATCAAATGGTGGTGGGACAGGTGGCTGGTGTGAGAGGAAACACACGTCATGTCAGGCTGCCTGCCAACAATACAGGTTATTCTGACCCTCCTGTTCCAGTTCCTGTCAACTGTGTGGAACTCACTTCTACCTTGTTCCTAAGTAGCCCAGACAAATCCTCATTGAAGGTCAAGATCTCCAGGGATCATGAACAGTCAGTCACACACACACACACACACACACACACACACACACACACACACACACACACACACCAGCTCATGCCTCATGTTTTATACCCCTTGGAAAGTCACAGAGATAGGACACTGAGGCTTTGCCCAACCCATCCTAGTTGTGTGCTGAGCTCAGAGCTGCCATAGGATACATTCAGAGGCCCTGCTAAGACTCACCCTGTAGGAGACAAGCCAAACTCAGCTCCCCAGAAGCTGCAGCCATCTCCTCAGGACTTTCCTCCATGTTTAATGGGCTCGAAACAGTGAGGTGGAGACCTCACTGCAGTTCCTCAGAGGCTGGCTGGGCTTCAGGAGGCAAATTATCACAGAACCTTCTGTGGGGACAACCAGCCTGCTCCCTGTTTCCTGCTGATTTTTACCCCTGCAAATGACAGTCTTCATTCTAAGTGACTCCAGTATTGTATGGGCCACAGCTGATGCCCAGGCTACCTGGAAGTTCGAGCTGTGGCACCTGCAGCTGAGATGTCTGTGGTGCACAGAGGGGCCATTAAGCATGTACAAGAGAAAGAAGCCCACAGCCGCCTCCTGCACCGAGGGCGAGGGATGCCCCTGGGCAGGTCAGCCAAAGCAGGAGCATCTATTTTCCATGGGCCACTGTCACCAGGCGCTTTTATCTAAAAGTGTCCCAAGTTACTCTGCTCCCTCCACCTGGAGAAGCAAGCACTCTGTCCAGCATGCACTTTGAAGCACGCTAGGAGGTCCCTGGGCTGCCTCCTGGCCACACTCTGGGGATCCATGTGGCACTACTTTCTGAATCAAACCCAGGACACAAGTCACTGACAGGAAGTCAACTTCTATTTGCTGAGGGCCATCTCTGGCACACACTTAGGAGACCAGGATAACTCAGGTCTTCCAGGAAGCTTCATATCCTGATGAAGGTATGAACTGTTTATTGGAACATGATCAACTCTGCCTCAACCTTCCCAAGGACAACAAGCAATACGATGTAGTTACAGTGGCTAAACTTCAGGCAATTTGTCCTATCTTTAAGCCACTCTGCAAGGCTCCAGGAAATCAATCTAGCGGGAGACAATTCCTCAGTGCTCAAAGCTTCTAAAAATCCCCCACTTCCATGGAAATCCAACCCAAGTTTATGATCTGGTGACAAGAACCAAGACACCTCTGGCCTGTATTCATACTCTTGTCCCTGCCCTGTGTCTCACTGCTTCCGGTCTAAACCCTAGGGGCCAACAGCAGTGGGAAGCTCCTCTGTGCTTGAGCTGTGAGACAAACAGTAAGTGTTCATTCGTGATCCCAGATCTTCCTCCCAGGCTAATGAAGCCACCCCATGTGGCTCTGTTTTCCCATCTGTAAACGAGCCCTGGTTCTGCTTCCCGAAGAGAGCATCTGCAAGGCACTGGCTAGCTAACAAGAGCAACTTCCTTTTGTTGCATACCTACTACGGGCCAGATGTCCCAGGCACAGGGATACCACCTAAATGTGCTCCTAGTGCAACTGGCAAACTCACTCAAATAATCCCAGTCCCCTAGAAGGAAAAACTGAGGCTTAGAGAGCTTCACTAACTCATTTAAAGCCCAAGACCACAGAACCCAAGCGGAGTTCAGACTGGGCTGGCCTAGGGTGGGATGGGAAGTGGGAATGAAATGAGGCCACTGCTCAGAAACCCTGGTTCACTGGCAACCTTAGGGCAAGACACTAAGTACATGCTGTCATCAACACCATCTACATGCTATCATCAAATTGTTAAGAGCAATTGTCCCAAGCCTGCAAGCTGGGCAGAAGGCTTGCTGCATGCATGGTCAAGGTCACATCCACTCCAAAAGCAGAGTTCTCCCAGAACAGTGCCCCACCCCTTCTCTGCGTGCTGTCTGAGGCTGCCCTGCACTTTACGTGGCAGAGACCGCGTGCCTCGCCTCACAGAGCACACATCTACTGGCTGCCCTTCACCCTTATGTAGAGCATCGTGTAACATCTTTGGACAAGTCTTGCTTTCGCTTCCAATTTACTACTGATGGAAACTTGTAGAAAACAACACAGTTGCAAGTTACTTTGGTTTCATAAAGAGACAAATTTTTTTTTTTTAATTCCATCTTGGTGAACCAGTATGAACCAGTTTTATATCTAAGTGGCCTGTGATCTTGTTCCAAGCCTTCTTTATTATTCCCAATGCTCCTACTGTCCTCCACCTAGCCAGCCATCTACCTGTAGGCTCTCCTCATTCTTGAGTTAAATGGCTCTCACACCAGTGTCCAATGAGTGCTTGTGCAAAAGTTACACTTTAAGGTTTTTGGAAATCACACTTTGTGGGACACGCACAGTGTCCACCTGGCCAATGGTTAGCAAAGCAGCCCTGGGACCCCGTGGCACACACAGCATTCCCAGGAGGCAGTGCACACGGCTGCAGAAAACAGGTACCTTGGTGTCCTGGCGGCTGCGGGAAGCCAGGGCGATCTGCCTGGCCAGCTTCAGGGCTTCTATCCGCATGATGGCAAATTCTAACTCCTCCTGCCCGAGGGGTTGGGGGTGAGCAAACCGCAGGGAAATGCATCAAGACAGACAGAAGGTTTTCCATACCCGGGAATGAATGTGCAATGTAAACGCACCATGACGGGCACTGGGAGAAACATACGCTCGCTCGTGCTCTCTCTCTCTCTCTCTCTCTCTCTCTCTCTCTCTCTCTCTCTCTCTCTCTCTCTCAACAAACACCTCAGCAGATCATGAAATAAAGATTTAATTTTCATTTTGGAAAAAAAATCACTCTTTTGGCTGTCAGAAAGTAGTGTAGTTGAATATGAAAGAATTTTCACAACAGGGTTACAATTTTTACTCTACAGTATCCTTAGATTCCTTTCCTTTTGTGTTTTAGAAAGTTTGCCAGAACTTTCCAGGAATGACTGTACATCTCAGAGATGACCACTGAAGGTCTCTCTAGGTTTGCTTTCAACATCCTAGTCCGGGGAATATCTAATTAAGTTGTCAAATTTCAGGAACAGAATAGACCATCATTTTACTTCCAGATGTTTCTCCATGGGAACCTAGGATTGCCTCATATATATATATATAAACAGCCTGGCTGGATGGTGACCTGATTCCTTTGGTTCAGTGAATAAATCAGCATTGCCTTTGGGATGATCAATAATTCTGAAAAATAACTGTTTGGGCTCAATTTCAAAATTGAAATAGAAATAGCTTGTTCAATATGTAATTACACAATTTATCTAATTCTGGCATCCTGGACATAGCATGCCAGATTTATCAGTGTTTGAGGGGAAGCAATTTCATCTGGAACATTCTCAGCAGTTCCTCATTAAGTCCTGCCTAAGCTAATTTGGGGCTCGAGGGTTCATTCTCTACTGAGGTTTTTGACAGACTCCCAAAAGGTCACACGTGGACTACAAACCTGGAGTTTCTGAGCAAATACTGGGGGGTTCTTTTCTGCTAAGTCAGGCTCCAGATAATCAAGTGCACCACAGAGAGAGGCAGGATGGGCCAGCCTGCTGAGGAGGGCGTCTGCAGAGGCAAAGGCACCCTCCGGAGCTGTCTGAAGGCCGACAGAGAGAAAGACAGAAGAAAAATAGAGGAGAGCAGCATGACATTGATTCCAGACAAAGATGATACAGCCATCTTCTGGGCATTGCTGCCATCAGGCTAAAGAGAGTTTCAATTAGCTGCCAGCACTCACACCACCACCCAGACTAATTCCCATGTGCTGGTAATGGACATCTCAAGACTTACAAACCCAGGATATCCCCTGAAGCCCTCCCCACCCACAAGCCAACAGTCACTCCCAAGCCAATGGGCAGGAGTCTGTGGCCATTCGATTCTTTCTTTGAAAACCTCCAAGAGTGGGAGATGGGTTTTCAAAATGCAACAGAACTCCTAGAGGACAGAGCTCCAAGCATAAATATCAAAGGAGGGAAGGTTTGGGGAAAGGTCAATATCTAAATAACGGAGAGATGAGTTCAAACAATAAGAACAAAAAGTGGCTCCTAGCAGATTAGAAAGACTTCAGAATCAGAGGTCAGCTCCGCAGAAGGTCAACCTTGGGTAAGGCTGTCACAGTATTCAGGAGGGACTCATTCGTATCTAGACCCTCTTTGTCACTTTTGTTTCTAGTATCCAACTCAGCATCCAACCACCATCCGTACAACAGGTACTCAGTAAAAAGTTTGTTGGATAAGACAAATGAAATCACCTAATACAGAACAAAAGCAACACACTACATCAACTTCTTCAAACCTGCATGGGACTGCCAGAAGAGAGGCAAAAGAAAGAAAAATAAAATTTGACCTATATTGGTTCATTTAAGATATGTGGAAGACCCTAACATGAACACCATATACTCTAGGGAGACCACATGGAACACACAGGAAACGGGGTGGGTGATTAGACTCAGGGATTTGGGATCTGCAAGCCTCTAGGAGGGGTTGGGAGATGACAGGTTGAAGTTCTGGTTTGGGAAAATCAGAAACCTTCCATCACTGAGATTCAGGAGACACGGGTGATCCCCAGAAGGAAGGCATTCTTGTTTTACCCTTCTCTTCCTGCCACGGAGGCTAGAGAGGCAGCGGTTGGTCCACCATGGCTCCAGCATATCCAAGTCTATCTCCAATAGGGGGCAAGTGGAAAATAACTAACCCCAGGCAAATAAAACACTTGAGTGAGAATTATACAACCATTGCAAAGGAAATGAAGGCCTTGGCCTCACTGTAATACTGTGGCTTCTCCCAGGCGACTCCTGTGGCCTGAGAGCCAGGGCCCAGCACCACAGTGAGCACCAAGTGAATGGCTCCAGCCTCAGCCCAGTGGTCTCAGTCCCTCGGACTCCACTTACAATGTCAATCGCCTCTGCCGGTGTGCCCAAGGCCATGGTCTCCAGCTCCTTCTGCGAAGATTTCTCTGGCACCGGCAAGTGTGGCTCCGGGTTGGAGGTCAGCGTGCGGGCGACAGGATGCTGGAGTTTTGCTGCAGCATTCACAAAGGCTTCGGTCTCCTCAAAACTGGACCTAGGGGAGCAAAGGCTACCTTTAGGGTCTTCTCAGCGAAATCACCCAGGAATCCCTGATCCCAGGAAATCCCAGACATCGAAGGCTATGCCTCCAGATGAGCAGGTTGCTTCTAGGCTGGCATTCAGAGAGAGTGGTCCAGCCATACTTAAAGGCCAACTTCCAAGGTCGAGAGAATGCAGATGTCATTGGCTAAGGGGTCTGAGGTCTGGGTTTAGCAGCCAGCCAGTTGCCTGACTATACTCTGAGGGAAGATTGGGTACCATACCTCAGTGTACATTTCTATAATACAGAGATAATATTCCTCTGTGAAGACGAAGCGAGATGCTGTGTGTAGGTAAAGTACTCAACACAGGGCCTATACAAGCTGCCACCACTATCGTTAATGACATCATTGTCATCCTCGCTACCACCTCACAACATGGGCAGATTCTGGTTTGTATTATTCCCATCTGCAGTAAGTACTAAAACCCCAAAGCAAGAAATGCCAATCCTGCTTCGTGACAGAGCAGGCAGACATGGAGGAGATGGTTCAAATCTTAGAGGAATGCCCCCACACTTCCCTAATCGAATATTAACCAAACCATTCGAAACACAGACCTCAACTGATGCAAGGATTAACCCTCGTGTTAACAGTATTTGTTAATAAATAAATAGTATTTGTTAAATAAAAGTATTTGTGAATCCTTTTACACATCCAGGTACCCTGACAAGAGTTTTCCATATGGCTGCTCCTGGAATGCCAGGTATCCTGCACCCATCACACAGCAGGGAGGCTCTGTGGATTCACAGTCTCCTTTACTCTCCCCAAGGAGTCCTCTCACTTAACACCCAGGGAAACTAAGGCATAGGAGGGCCAAGTAACTGGCACTAGGTATGGAGTTGGGATTCAGGTTCTGAGTATTTCTGCATCACACTGTCATGAGTGCTGGAAGTCAACTGCTGAAGATTTGACCCTCATTCGGGGTCCAGAATGCTAACCATTACATGATGGAACCTTGGTTGGACCTTCAATCAAAGGCCCAGTAACAGACGCTGGACACAGACTGAGCTGTGGGCTGCCTACAGACATGCAAATGGAATGAAGTCACAGTAACAGGATAATTTGGGGGGCTCTGTCCTAAGATGCAATTCTCTCATAGGCAAACCATACCCTGAACATGGTGTTGGGGATTCCGACATCCGGACTGGAGGAGACTTGATGGGACTCTCCTGAGAGGTGTCAAACACAAGGTACAAAGCCTGCTTCTTCGGGGTGTCATCGTCCTGCTGCAGAAATCAAAGTCGCATGTCAGTCAGCTGGGTACAGTGGCCTAAACAGACCACACAGATGAAGACCAGAGCATTCCTCAACAGGGAGCAAGTAAGTGCTTAGGACAAAGTCTTCACTTTTCATCAACTGAAGAGAAGAGGGAAGAGAATACATGAAGACCTGAAAGGTGCTGTCATGTGCTCTGTTTAACCCCTCAGCACTCAGCTGCCACCCTCTGGCAGATACCATGCTGGCACTGAGGCTAAAGAGGGCAAGTCAAGCTCCCAATCGTATCCACTAAGTGGGGCACACCAGCATGCTGACCCAGATGAATAAGCACTACCAGTGAGGCACCAAAGAGAGAGACAGGCCTGAAAAGACAGGGCTTCCTTCAGCAGGCCCGAGGAGGAAGGGCATGAGCAGAGGACATAGTGGGGCTGAGACTCAGAATCCCAAGAGGTCAGGCACATCCAGGACATAGAGGAGCTCCGCTACCCAAGGTCACAGACTATACTGTGTGGGACTGAAGGAGAGGAATGGAGTAGCCAAGAGGCCAAGACTAGACCTCCGAGGACTGGAACACTAAACCCAGAAATGGGGACTGGCATCTCTTTGTAATAGGAAAACTCTGAAGGACCCCTCACAGCTCTGCTAGGACCCCCTAAGAAGCCCCTGTGAGGGTCAGCATGTAGAGGAACTTACAGGTAAGGAGGAACCAAGCTTTTCCATGTATGCAATTTCATAGGAGTTTCTGTAATCCAACTCTGAAAAAAAGAGAGAGAGAGAGAGCTGAGTAGAGGTAAAAGTGGGGAGACCTAGCTGGGCTCTGGGCTTCTGGGGGATGTTGCTGACTACAGATTTCAGATCCAGTCCCCAGTGAGGCACAGTTCAGCTATTTTTCAGACACTTGGTAATCTTCCTACTGGCAGGGGCTTCTGTTGTTAGTCTAGTGAGTCCAAGGAAATGAAACAGCCAAATTATGTGCAGGTTTGCTGTGGAAAGATCCAAGTATTTTTCGCTGAGTCTTCAGATTGGAGTACATGTGCGTTTTGGGTTTCTTTGTAACTTTCGACGGTAGTGGATGATAGGACACTCTCTGATGATCTTAAAACTGGACCTGCACTTGTCCCTGTCTATGAAGTCAATTGCAGCCCCATTCTGACACCAGGGAAAGATAGTTATGGTCTCTCCAGTGTGGATTTGAAAATAAACTCTGGGGGCTAGAGAGATGGCTCAGCGGTTGAGGCACTTGCCTCTGGTGCCTAGGGCCCCGGGTTCAATTCCCCAGTACCCACATATGTTGCCCCCCCCCTCTCTCTCTCTCTCTGTATTTCTCTGCTTGAAAATGAATAAATATTTTTTAAAAGCCACTAAGTTTTTTTTTTAAAAAAAAAAAGAAAATAAACTCTGTAAGTCACCTGGGCATTTCCTAGAATTCTCTATTGGTGGCTCTAGTGTTGGGCCAAATCAGAATTTTAGATGCAAGACTAATAATAGCCAAGGAGGGAGAGAAATGATCTATTTCAAGTTGATTGGTGATTGTAGGCTGCAAAGAAAATTCCAGGCACTGATGGGAGACCAGATAGCGTCCTCCTTGCCTGGGGTACTTAGGTGGTTCCACATATGGGTTCTCACTTATTTGAACTCTGTCAGCGAAAAGACTGGGCACCAGCTGGATTCCTCACTGTGCCCAGGGTGCATTGGATATGGTGGGGGTGGGAGGGACCAGAAAGGGACTACTGTTCTCACAGAAGTCACAACCTGGAGCTCCCCAATGCCTCTCTTCTACTTCAGCAATTCTGCTGAGGTCATCACTGACATGCCGATGCTTCCTTGTGAGCTTTAGAGGAAATACATTCTGGAACTTTCCTAAGACCTTCCAGCCAAATGTGGCGGTGGCTGAACCAACTCCAGCCCTTCAGCACGTGGACTTCTCAGTAGTCTCTCAATAGCACCAGAGGAGCAAATGTCTCCTAGCGGGCACAGCCTGCTCACAGAACTGAAGCTGGCTTTGTGTGTGAGGAGCCAGAGAACCCCCTGACTCCTGAATGGCCAGCCATACGGGGAGCTCTGCAGAGACTCCGTGGAGCAAGAACCACACGCTGCTGGGCTGCTCTTTGGAAAACATGTCTCCAACTACCATGCAAGCCTGCTCCAACTCAGCCCCCAGAAGCACAAGTTTCTAAGGACCTAAGGACAAGAAGCAGGAGGGGATCTCCAAGGCCTCTGTGGATCTCCCACCTTCCATGTGAGACACCCAGGATATCATCTCTTTGTCCTATGACAGACTTCAAGAGAGCAGCAAACCAGCTGCACCTTCCAAGGTGTCATTAGTATTAATTACCAAAGCATTATATAGCCCTGGATTACTTAGTAGAATCCCCCATCACCCCAAAACGGCACAGAGCACCCATGATGCAGCCCACAAACAAGGTATTAGCATGAGCTTGTCCAGGGACTTGTGGCCCCAGTAAGTAACTTAACTCTGCTCACCAGCTCAGCCCAGCAAAGAATTTGGAAGACCTGGAAACTTTAGCTCACTTCCCTGTGCTGAATCTGGGTGAGTTTTGGGTCACCAAGCTCACTTAACCACCTCCTCTCCTACCCACCAAGAGGGCTTCCCTTCCCACTACTCGGGTTCTTCATTCTCTCCCTCAAAGGCAAGATCTGATGGTGTAGAAAAGGGTTCTCCCCAAGGAATGTCTGCCTGGGGGAAGGAAGCCCACCTTGACCTGGGAACTTCACCCCAGGTGAGTGATGAATACCGAGGTGCTCCTGCAGAACACACGCCTCCTGCAGAACTCCAGCCCCACAGGTTCTCATTTATAATCCACTAGATGCTGGACAGGCTGTAAGGAAAGGAAGCACTTCTCCCTGTTACCAAAGTGCTCTCTCATCTCTTGAAGAAATGTTTTACTGAAACTGGTTTCAGAAATCTCTCTTGAACTAGGTCTGGGGCCCTGTACTGGCAGCTACTAGGGAGGCGAGGCAGGAGGACTGTAGGTTCAAGGCCTACTTGGGGCTGTAGAGTGAGTTAAGAGCTAGCCTAGGCAACTTAGTAAGACACTGTATCAAAATAAAAAAAGAGGGCTGGGCATGTAGTGTAGTGGTAGAGCACTGGCCCAGCATGTACAAGGTTCTAGGTTCAATCCCCCGAACCACAAAAAAAGGAAGAAAGGGAGGGAGGGAAGGAAAGAGGGAAGGAAAGAGGGAAGGAAAGAAAGAAGAACTGAAAGGAGAGAAGGGAGGAAAATAGAAAGAGGAACTTTGAATTCTAAACCTCACAGGGTTTCATGCAGATGAAACCAAGTTCAATTTCAACTCCCAGCTCTTTCACACCAGGTCACACAGGTGGCACGTCAGGACGGGTCCTGCCAATGGCACCTGGTGGCACAATGTTAGCAACTTCAGGAAAGGCTCTGTTGCTAGAGCATGGAGCTGCAGAAGAGGCCCACAGTTATTTTTAAAGAGTCCTCTCCTACCCGAGCGCTGATTTTGGCAATTCTCTCGCACTGGGGCACTGTACAGCGAGAGGGCTTGACTGCTGCTTCCCTGAATCTAATTGCCAGAGCTTTGTGAGGAAAGAAGCCTGGGCAGGAGCCAGACGCATCTTCATTCCTGAGACAGGGGAAACCAATGCATCGGCCTGGGCTGCCCTGCGCCTCTGACTCAGTGACAAGATGGAGCTCTGTGCCACACTGCTGATGAGTGATGAGTGCCAATCAGACTCCTATAAGCAGGTCATGGAAACACAAGGGATTTTGATCAGACTTATTACTTCTTGCTGCTAATATTTCTGAAACTTTTTTTTTTTGGTTTTACGAAGTAAGGTCTCGCTCTAGTTATCCAGGCTGACCTGGAATTCACCATGTAGTCTCAGGGTGGCCTTGAACTCAGGGCAATCCTACTACCACCTCCCACAGCCTGCCAAGTGCTGGGATTAAAGGCGTGTGCCACCAAGCCTGGCAATTTCTGAAACTTTTAACAAAGGGTTGTTAAGAGAAAACATTTTGGGGAGGAATGAGGATTCTACTTACCCCTATGTCCTCCAACTCCTTTTCTTGTATTTGGTGTGTGTGTGTGTGTGTGTGTGTGTGTGTGAATATGTATATATGTATTATCCTTAGATACATTGTATTGTTGTAGAAATTCCCAGTGACAAACAGACAAAGCCGTTTCAGCAAGAAGAGAGTGGAGTTTACTTTTATACCCGGGCAGTCCGATCATAGAAAAGTCTTGGCCAAGAACCCCAGTTACAAAGGGATTTTATAGTAGGGCACCAAGATGTGTATGTGACATTAGGCTTAACAAGCACAAGGAAGCAGATGCCTAATCTAGCAATTTATATTTTACAATGGGTTCGGGAGAAGTTCAGATAATCCTCCCCAGGTATTCTCCTGCCTCATCTTTTCATAACTTCCTTATCACAGTTAAAGCAATTTGTCTCACTGAACTTCAAAGCTCTGGTAGTTTCTCACCTCATGCTATGTGACTGGCCATCTGCGGCCTGCAGAATGTAACAATGAAGAAGGGGGAGGACAGTGAGCTCACGCTCATTTTGCTGTAATATCATGAGTAAATCTTATGATGGTACTCCCATTTCCCTCCTCCCTGTCCCCGACCCACTGGGGGCCCTCCTCGGTGAGTGTACTGGATCAGTCCATGGGATAGGGAGTCATGAATAGCTCAGAATGTAGCCAGGATCCCCCATTTGTGTGTTGTCGCTGAGGGGGGACATATCTCTGGATATCCTCCCCCACCATGGCTCTTACATTCTTTCCACCCCCTCTTCTGCTCAGTTCCCTGAGTCATGGTGGGTGAGTTTTAAGATTGCTTTATTGTTGAGATCTTAAGTGTCTCTGTACTTCTGCTTTGGGCTCTCGGTGTTTGTCTCGTGGACCTATCCTGGGTTAATTGACTCACTGTGGTGATAGGTCTATTGTTTATCACACCACACTCTCAAAGGTTTCACTTGGGGCCTATAGGATAGGCCTGGGGTAGTTCATCTCTTGCCAGGATGTCCACCATCATCCTGTGGTTTGTTGGCGGAGTTCCTCCAACTCCTTTCTGAAGTCGAATGTGAGACAGTTAAGGGCCATGCTGAGGACACCTTGCTCTCTGCTCAGTGTGGGAAGGACTGGTGTGGTGTATACAAGGAGACAGGGAAATGGATTGACCACCAAAGGGCAACCTCAACTTGGGAATATAAAAATATCTGTTCTCAGAATCTCTTGGGCCAGAAGCAAGTGAGGGCCCACAGGCTGAGTGGCCCAATGGTTCCTAATCTTATCCTCCCTAGGGACCAAATGGTTTGCTCTCACGTCACCCTTTTGGAAAAAGATGCACAACAGAAAGACACTCACTAAACAAGATCTGTAGCTGTCAATCAGCATTTGTAATTATGAGGAGGTTATCAGTCACATAGTGAGCTGTCTGACTGCCCACACACAGCCTCGCAACAACATGGGCTTTGGCAAACGAGTTTCTTCCAGGGTTCTGAAATAGTCCAGACACCTTCAGCACTTCAGCACTGCTCCTGTGTACCAGGTAGGAGAGTGATTAGCTCCTACCCTCATCCTATATTCGAAGGCAGGGGCCTTGCTCACCTCAACAGCAGGGCAAAACTGAAGTCAGGGAAGACCTAGGACTCCATGGACCACCCCAAGCCTTAACAGCACTGAGCCTGCTTCTTCAGTCTGACAGGGGGATTACAGAAACCCACCAGAGCTTCCAGGAGGAAATAAAGCCAGGTATGCAAAATGACAACTACTGCTCTATCATTCTCTCCTATAGAATTAGTACCACCACGAATATGTGTTCAAACAGTAATTATGCTGTCTAATCCCACATTTCCTCTTCCTGAGGTTGGGGGCCTCGGTGTGAGAAAGTCTCAGATCACAGCTGCAGCCCTGCACTATTCATTCTGAAGATCATATCAGCATCTCTGGAGTCTGGAACTTATTAAAAGGACAGGAGGGGGTTTCGGATAAGAGGATTCTCCATCCAGTTTCCACATCCAGGATGTTACAGAGGGGCTCTAAGAGGATATTGTCTCCTAAAACTGTAACTCTAGTGTCTTCACATGGAGCTTGTTTGGAGGTTCTAGCAGGGGAGAGCAGCTACTCATATACCCTTGACTGGTCCACTTCAAGGGAGCACACAGCCTCTGGAGGAAGGGGACACCTGCCTAGCCGGCCAGATCAGCCAAGTCAACCCTGGTGATCAGTGGGGTGACCAAACTGCAGCCAGATTGCCCTCACATCCTGGTGTCTTCATATGAAGGATGGATTTTTAAACCATCTAATCACTAAAATTATGGCTGTCATTTCCCAGTCTTTGCCACTGCTTTCTATGGAGGCAGTTGAATGGAATTCTGTTATACTTTATATGTTAACTGAGCTAGTGAGCTATTTAGCATGTTGTCAAAGATGAACAAATGAATCTTCCCACCAAATGAGGCATTAAAAAAGCACATGTACTTACTTTCTGATGATAAAACCAACATACGCAGAGACACCCCCTCCAACATGGATGTATTTTGATTCTCGTTTACAATGCCTAGCCCAAGATGGTTTCTCAATGTTTTTCTCTGATGTTTAGAACTTTCTTATTCAGCTTGAGCTGTGAACCAGCAGGAAGTGGTAGGTGCTACCTAAGTGGTAAGAATGACCCTTGGGTCCATGTGTACTTGCTGTCCCTGGGACACTAAACTTCTCTCCCACTCCACCCTATATGTATCATGTAGACTAGACCTTGTTGAAACGACCTAATTGACTGAGTTGGCACTACTTATCTGCCTGGCCTGATAATTCATTTCTCTCTAACCTCTCCAAGGATGGTGTGGGGACATGAAGAACCAGACAAATGCTTCAGGAAACATATAGTTTGGTGGGGAAGCAAGACATACACACATCCACATCTTCACTGTGGCATCAGGGGCTCCAGACCAGTGCTAAAGGCAAGCAAGGACAGGAGCAGCTGTCCAGGCAAAGGCTGAGGACAGGCAAGGGTGGGAAGTGGTGAGTGGGGTGCACAGTGACCACAGCTGAGCAAAGGGCATCTAGTGAAAGGGATTGTGTTCCAGTGAGGCTCATGGCGTAGGGGCAGCTACACAGGAAAACAAGGGTAAAAAGGAAGCCCTAAGGTGCTTCAGAGCTTGGCAGACAAGCTGTGCCATGCACCGTGCCAGGCTCCGAGCACGAGCACCATGGTCCTCAAGTACCGGCTGTCGTTGCCTGGCTGTGGGTGTCCTCCGCCCATCATGCTGGAACACCTGAGCTCAGTGCCCATGCAGATGGATTACAAAGGGCAGAAGCTAGCTGAACAGATGTTTCAAGGAATTATTCTTTTTTCTGCAATAGTTGGCTTTATCTACAGATACGTGGGCGAACAGTCTGGGTGGAGTGTCTAGTTATGGCAAGGTTTGCTTTCTCATATTTGCTGGAACTTACTCAGTGGCCCATCTATCACAGATAGCCCCTGAAGTGGTTACCTGTTCAAGACTCAGGCACAGAAGTTTCCAGGGGACAGGAAAGTTAAGAGGCATGCTAAAAATAATTGATTGGAGCCGGGCATGGCGGTGCACACCTTTAATCCCAGCACTCAGGAGGCAGAGGTAGGAGGATTGAAGTGAGGTGCAAGGCCACCCTGAGACTACAAGTCAACCTGGGCTAGAGTGAGACCCTACCTTGGAAACCAAAATAATAATAATAATAGTAATAAATAATTAATAATAATAATAATAATAAATGATTAGGGCTTTCACAATTCAGCACCTGCTTTTATTTCCTGTGAGATGAGAAAAATGCTTTAATAACCGAAACATAACCTAAAACCCATTCTCACAGCCCAGCTGTGGAGAGATTTAGTTCTCTGTCTCATTTCTAATTTAGTTGGGTTTCTATTTGTAAATATTTTGTACCACTTCTTCATAATCTTGTTATGAACTGGAGAAAATATAAATATTCAGTGTTCTGTTTCAGGTATATATAAAAATGAATAAACGCCTCATAACTGATAGCATAATTTATTTTTAGTTTTTAATGTATTTGAGAGATAGGTGGTCTGGTCTGTCCTCAAGCTCACAACCTTGCTGCCTCAGCCTCCCAAAATGCTGAAATTACAGTCACGTGCCACTACACCTGACTTGATAGTACAATTTTAACTATCAAAGTTTTATTATTCATGAAGTCATTAAACTGTTTTAAGGTTTTCAATTAAAAATCATAGTTAAAAAATAAAATAAAAAGGAAGCCCCAAAGCTGATAACTCCCAGGACCTGGGTGAAAGGTTAGAGAACATTGGCCACATTGAAACCTTCCAAATCCCAAGCCAGAGGGCCAACCTGATGGCTAACCAAAAGGCATATTCGGCAGAAAATAAAATTCCAAAGTTCAAGTCATGGAAGGCAGCTTTGTGGAGGGAGAAGCCCAGCACCCCAAACTGAAAGATCTGATCTTACTATGAACTAGACATCACCACCACATTACTCCCTAGTTCTATTCCAGACCTCAGGCACACCAAGCAAACCACCCAGAGGCTTGGAATTAGTGTGCACTGTAATGAAAATGTCTCTGTCACAGCACTAGGGCCCTGATTGGGGTTAGAGCCACTTAATGATGCTCTCGGTTCCTTATTAGCAAAGACAGAGAGTTGTGACCTTCCTTGTTCTGATTGCCACTTAGTTTTTAAACTGTTAGAAATCAAGGTCTTGGAAAATTCTAGAACTCAAAACCATCACAAAAGTCAAGGTTGAAATAAATACTGGTTTAAAACTAGGCTCACTGTGCACAACCTTACAAGGTAGCCCAAGGAGGAAAAGCACTGAAGGGCTGGGGATTCAGAGGACATCAGGCCTGAGAGAATTAATCCACCCTCCAGACAGAGGCTTTGGGTCCTCTCAGTGGCTTTCCTAAGGCAGGAAGTACGGAAGCCCATGTGCAAATGCAGAAGATAGCCCTAGCCTTGGGAGTCTCTACACAGGCTTGCTGAGAAGCTCACTTAAGAGGTGTGATTTTTTTTTTTTTTTTTTGACCAAGTCTCAAACAACCCAGTTGGACGTGAATAAAGCCCCATGGAGTCCTGTCTTTCAAAACTGTAAGACTCTTGAAAGGGTAATGGAGACAGACACTGAGGACACTCAAATGGTCCAAAGCAGAAACCCAGAGACTCTTAAGAGCTCAACAGTAAAGCAGACTTAAAACTCACCCACCATGGCTCAGGGAATTTTGTGGAAGAGGGGACGGAAAGATTGTAAGAGCCACATGGTTGGGAGGAATATCCAGAGGCATTGCCTCCCTCAAAAAACACTGCTTACTGCTTGCACAATTCATAGCCCCTCTGTCCCACGGAGCATTCCAGCAATCCCACTGAGGAGGGCCCTCAGTGGATTGGGGGCAGGGAGGGAAATGGGGGTACCAACACAAGACTTGTTCATACAATGTTTCTACTTATTAACAATAAATTAATATAATTAAAAAAAACAGGACTCATAAGTCACACAGCAGAAATGCACACGAGAGGTCTCAAGACCTGGATTAGAGGTCAGTGGGCTATTGTCAGCAGGCATCACAGGGTCAAGGGTCAGCTGGCTTCAAGTCCTAGGCTGTTTCAAAATGCAGCCCCAAGCTTCAAGTGCAGTGGGAGACATGCAGATTATGACACGGATGATGGTTACCTGGCTGGCACGTGTCTTTCCTGGCTCTTTGCTCCCTAGGGACAGTATTCTCCAAGACGGGGTGTGGGTCCGGCTGGCCACCAAGTTGCTTACCCTCCGAGGGAGAATTGAATTTGGTCTCATTTACGAAGTTGGACAGGTCTGAGGGCTGCGGGAAGTCCTGCTTGTCAGTGTCCAAGTCGACTGTCATGCACGTCCACTTCTGGCTGGTGACGGCCAGCTTCTCCTCATCTGTGGCAGGGACCACTGCGGAGATCACTGGTGGTGCTTCTGGTGTGGCAGCTGGAGTGGGGTCCTGTGAGGAAAAGGGAGGCGGTCCCTTCCTTTACCCGATTTCTTCTTCAGAAACCATTCCCACCCACCAGTCTGGAGGCCCATATGCCAGGAAAATTCTCCCACCTGTTTCTCTAGGACTCTACATGGCCCTTCAAGGAAATACTTTCTTCCCTCTATGACTCTCCTTTTCTGATGGTTGATTTCAGGGAGTGACCATGTACTTCCCAAAAGAAATAAAAAGCTGGCTATGGTGGGTCACACCTGTAATGAACCCTAGTATTTGAGAGACTAAAACAGGGAGAATGTTGGAAAATTAAGGCCATCCTGGGCCATAGTGTGAGACCCTATCTCAAAAAAAAATAGGCTAGGGATGTAGCTCAGTGGTATGGTGCTTGCCTCACATGTGTTCACCCTGGGTTCAATCCCCAACACTGAAAAAAAGAAAAAAAAACACTGGGAATGGTGGCTCCCATCTATAATTTTAATATGCAGAGGTGAGTTCAATGCCAGCCTGGTCTACATAGTGAGTAGCAGACCAGCCTGGGCTAGTGTGAGACTCTATCTTAAATAACAACAAAACCCCTCAAGCTTTTGTGTCTTGGGCCATCTGAGATATCCCTGCTACTTTTATAGAGGCATTAGCAAAACCACCTGGCAATCCTCTTACCAGTCCCTAGGAAGAGAAAAAGGGGGTCTTGCTGAGCTGAGCAGGGGGAACCCAATGACATCAGGGCATAGCTGTGACTGGGCTCAAAGCCTCTTATGCTTGATGTTGACATCCTGGGGACTTCCTCAACCTCCACCCTGGCCGGCGACTGGGACTCTGCTGTTTGGAATTTGGAGGGATAAGCTGGGCTTATGTTATGACCAGACTGGTATGGCAAACCTGCTTGAGGAGGTAAGGTCTACAGGAAGGAGAGAAGAAATGCCATGAGCTTATTAAATATACGAGGAGAACCCAAGCCTCCATTTCTTTAGAGAACGGCTCCCCTCATCTTCCTACCCCATAACTCAGTGCTCCTGACACAAGCTTTTTTCTTTCTCACTCTGGATTCACTGACCTCAGAAGTCTTTTTCAACTCGACACCTCCAAGTTCTCCATTGGTTAAATGGACAGAATAGATCACAAAAGTCCTCTAGAATCCAACTATCATTTCTCCTGATCTTCCTCCTGTTAGGATACACTCTCGCCAACACCAAGGGACCCTCCATGTGGAGACAAGAGATTTGGAACATGCCACAAGGAGGTGGGGTGGGAAACAGAGCTGTGTTCACTCCTGGAGTAAGCAATGAACAGAGGTCAAAAAAACATTTTACCTGAGAAGGTGGATCGGAGAGAGGAGAGCGCTTTGGGGACTTTTTCACCCTAAATGTGTCACTGGAAACAGAAGGAAAAAATGTCAACACCAAGCTAGAGAATGCCCCACACTGTATGGAGCAGGCATCTGCCCAGCCTTCCCGCCCAGATCTCTTTCCCGCCTGCCCAATCCAACCCAGCCAAAGGGCTCCTCACCCATAGCTAATTCTGGCTTTTTAATAGATATTATTTTTGCCCCCAGGGGAAAGATCCATCAAGCTGGAATTCTTTAAAGAAATGCCATTTTGGAGAGATGACCAAGAAAATGAAGCTAAATTAAATCCTCTTATTTTTATAAAGCAATTTTTTTTTTGTTTTTGTTTTTGTTTTTCGAGGTAGGGTCTCACTCTGGCCCAGGCTGACCTGGAATTCACTATGTAGTCTCAGGGTGGCCTTGAACTCACAGAGATCCTCCTACCTCTGCCTCCCGAGTGCTGGGATTAAAGGTGTGCACCACCACGCCCGGCTTATAAAGCAAATTTTTGGTGAGATTAATTTATCTGGAGTCTTTCAGGATGTCAGAGCCAACTAAGGTTGGGGGAGGGGTTCACAGGGTCCAGTTTTCACACAGATAAGGCAAGAGAGGTCTTAACAGTCAAAGAGGAAGGAGCTCATACAGAACTAGAAAGTTCTGGGTCCTGTGGAGCAGTGGGGAGCTGTGTGAAACACTTCCTCCTCACAGAACACTGAATGTAAAGGATTCCTGTATTTTGAAAGACTGAGTAGGATTCTGATCACAGGGAAAGATAATATTTATGTCTTTTCCTGGCTATGATTAACAAACAAGATACACAACTTCTTTCCTCTCTCCTTCGTTCCTACTGGGGGTAGGGAATCAGATCAGACCACAGAAGAAAGGGATGGCTTTTAGTATCAACAATATTGTCTAACCCACCAGCCCATCATGAAGTGAGGGGTCGTTTCCAATCACCCATCACCTACAGGCTGCCCCTGCCTCCTCCTAATTTCTGACCTTGCTGGTAGGGTACCGTTCCCAGCAAAACAAGGTCTTAAGGGTCAAGGTGGAGGGCATGGACCCTCACTTTAAATCCCCTTGCCCTTCCTTCTTTTCCTTGTTAACTGAGTAGGCAGCGAAATTTGGCACCCGAGTTCCTTCCTTATGTACTCTCAAATAAAATACTCCAACAATGGCATTCAATCATTAAAAAAATGCCATAAATGGTTATTTACAGCATTTATGGCATTTGCCATGAAAACAGTACAACACAGCTTATGGCATATATTTATTCATGCATATAAATATATAACTGCGTTTTAGAGTTGCTAAATGGCTTGAAACCCCTAAAGAAATCCCTTGAGCAGAAAAGAGCTAAGAGACTCCATGCTATCTTGGTGGCTGCCAGACACCAGAGTCCAGGCCAGCTTCGCTAGTAAATGGGGAGAAGGTGCATGTCTTTGGAGCCCTGAGCTCTTCCCTGGCCAGGAGACAGCAGCAGAGGCCCACAGGTGGCCAACTGCACTGAAGCCCAGCAGGGTGACCCACAGGTGGCCAAAAAGGCATGCCAACACCTAGCCTGGCCCTAACTGACCAAGGTTGTGACCCAAGGCACCTTGGTGATGATGGCTCTCTGCCATGTGCTCCACACTGAGCTCATCCCACATGCTTCCCCAGGAAAGACTTTATGCTTCACATATTAACAAGATCTGGTCTTTTGCAGGATGCTGAAAGCAACCGCCCAGCAGCTCAGCTTATAACGTTAGAACGTAATAAGGAATTAAAACCAATGTATGGGTTTCACATGAAGATGTCCAATGAACAAGTGGGGGAAAGGGTTGCAGGCAGCTGCTGTGTAATCACGTTCTCAGAGCCGAGCGGTCTCACTCTTGCTAATCATGATGAAACAGAAAAATGACTTGGGCTACCAGGGAGCCCTCAGCCCCGTCTCCCCAAGGCCTCCCCAGGAAACAGCAGCTTCCACAGAGGGGAAAGGAAGGGGGTGCAAGCAGAAACAGCACATTGAGCATGCGAGACGGATCACATTAAATTTACTTACAACAGAGAACACACAGACATCACATCTTCAACCATCCTAAGACAAGAAGACAGAGAGAGACAGACAGAAGGAACTGACAAAAAGATAAATCTGTAGACACTAGTCACTGGCAGGATAGGCTGTGGAGCCGTCCATCCACTGCATCCATCCACGGTGCTCGAGGGGGCCATAGCCCAGCCTTTTGGGAAGGGGTCACTGGCTTCCAATCATCCGGGGGGCTGGTGCCTAAGAGCTCTGTCTCCCCTGGGTAGGTCTTCTAAACCACCAGACCCACCTGCACTACAGGTGAGACGGACACAATGGATCAGCTTCCCTGACCTTAGGTATGATGGACAAAGGAGACAGTGGTCAGGGACATAGTCTCTCAAGCTACCTCAGAGAAGGAGATAAGATGGCTCTAAGGTTACTCTCATCCTCTAGAGAGAGAGCATGTCATGGAGTAAAGACATTTCTTTTTCATTTTTTAGCGTGTATTTGTGTGCCTGTGCACATGCCCCGTGTGCACCTGTGAGGTCACAGGAAACCTTGGCCCTCATGTGCCACCGTGTTTGAGGCACGGTCTCTCACTGTTCACCACTGCATTCACCAGGCTGGTTATCCCTTGCAAGAGCTTCCAGAAGGTTCTCCTGTCTCTACTTCCCATCTTGCCGTAAGTGTATGGGGATTATAGTACTAGCTAGCAGCAGCATCTGGCTTAATCCACTGAGCTATCCCAGCCCATCTCTAGGAAGGGCCTGGCTGGGAAATGGATCTAAGGAAAATTTTGTGCTTGGGGTCAGAATGGCCTCTAGCTACCATCTACCCAAGGCCAAGACCTGCTACAGAACGTCTACTCAGGAAGCCTGAGCTGTTCTCAGTCAATGTTATAGGAGTCCTCACAGGAGGTAAATGGGTGCCCTGTCTTGTCCATGCCAAGAAGAGCCGGAGGAAGCAGCTTTTGGGCTTGTTCTGTGCCACTGTCCCAGGAGACTATTCTCAGCCCTGTTAAATGATGGTTGATTCCTCCCTTGAGAACCAGTAAGTCTGCAAGAAGTCAACTATATTGTGCATTGTTCTAAGAATGGACTGCAGCCATCCACGTAAGAGCTGGGTCCTGGAAGAATTCTGGGGGCAAGGGATACATGGTATTTACTTGGTTATTAATGGTTTTCTGGGAGATGTAGGGTCTGCTTCCCCCTTCTAGGGTCCATCAATCTCTTCTGGACTTAAAGGGCTCTTAACTGTAAAAGATGACCAGAGGGAGGAAAGGAGGCAAAGAGCCCATTTCTTTACAGAATGATTGAGGTGTAAGAAGTTCTCCCCCTTAGGCCTCGGAGTCTGCTATTCACCGGGTAGGGTCCCTGAGCTGAAGGCACATTAATAAGTAGAATCAAATGCTATAAACATGTATATGCTGGCTTCTGCAAAAGGCAATGCAAATGCTAACCAGGAAAAGGGCATCAGCTACTAACAGGATGGTGGGCAGGTCTCTTATGTCTGCTCGCTTTCTGTGGGGCTTTCCATACATCCCTGAAGTTTGGCTAAACATATAGTTTTAGTCAGCTGACATATTAAGACAAAAGATCAAGGATTTATGACCCTTCATGGGTTCATGCATGGGAAGTGATACCACTGTGCCTGAGATGGAAAGGAAACAGGTCTCTTGTTCACATGTAGAAAAAGCCACGAACATGGCGTCATGACATCAACAATAGGTGGGGTGAGGACAGCTGCAGTTTATCCAGGCGAGGGGACAAGAGTTACAGCAATGTCCACCCCAACCCTGACCTTCACCACCTCCCTCGTGAACTTACGTCTTCAGGGGCGTCTTCTTCTTCTTGGCAGGCTTATTCAGCCCATCCCCGTCCACTCCATTGGCTTCGATGGTGCTGGCTGGGATCTCAAAGGAGGCTGGGGATTTAGAAGGTGAGCTGGGGGTCTTAGAGGAGGTCTTAAAGGGGTCAAGGGACTCATCGTCACAGGCATCGGGGTCAAAGTTGTATGATTGTTGGGACAGTTTGGGAGACTCCTGCATTTTTGAGGTGGAAGAAAAAGGGTTAAAATTAGGGTCATCCCACTTGTCTATATCAAAGGTGTAGGTACCTTTAGCAATAGGGATGTCATTGGGTTCAGTGGGGGACCTGGTAGGCGAAGCAGGAGTGTTGTCCAGTTTCTCTGGTGTCTTTTTCATCTTTGGCCTCCTTAGGGGCATTTTTGCAACTGGCTTCTTGCCTATCTTTTTGGTTGGAGGGGGGTTTTCCTGCTGGTTGTCCCGGTCACCCTTGTCCTCAGAATAGTCAAACTCCAGTCTCACTGAGAGCCCTTTGGTGGGGGAGTCCTCTTGGCCCCCACTTTCCGATGGTGTCACCTCCACCGTCTCAGGGGCTGTGGTAAGAGGCACTGATTTCCTCCCCACGGGGGGTGAGTTCTGCACTCTGCCACCTCCAGATGGTGGGGGGCTGGCGTCTTCTGCACCCTCCGAAGCCAGAGGACTGGTGGCTATGGGCACAGCAGCTGGCTCCAGGGGTGTCTCCTCTGGCAAGGGACACCCAGAGCTCTCAGGCGTGGCTGACTCCGTCTTTGTCTCGGATACTAGGCTCTCCTCGTTGGGAATGGGACTGTCTGCGTCTGGCTCCTGCTGGGTCTCCTTCACTGGCAGGGTTTCTGGGGGTTTCTTGGTGGCCTGTTTCTTTTTTAAGGAAGGCGGTCGGGGTTTTTTAGTTCGCTTAAGGGTGCTGGAAGCACTGCTGGATCCCGTGCCACAGGCATCTAGGGCGAGGGCCCCAGCCTCGGGGCTGCCTGGGCAGGAAGCACCGTCAAAGTCACTGGCTTGCAGGCTGAGGGAGCGGGATAATGTGGACTTTGAAGGGGGCACAGACTCGGTGGACTTCCTCCGAGTGGTCACCTTGCACTCCTGCCCCTTACAGTCCGAGGAGCGCGGCTCTAAGCTCTCAAAGTTATCCACCAGCTCGATGCTGTCAAAGTCTAGGTTGTAAGTCCCGCTGCTGGCTATCGGCTTGTCTTCATCAAACACGGCCGAGGAGGAGTGGGGAGGACGGAAAGGACTTCCTTCCACCGAGTCACTGTGCGGGCCATCGGGGATGGTCACAGTCTCAGAAATGCATCCTGAGAGAATGGAGACAAAGCTATCACTTAAGGACATGGGGTATTTTTCATCTTGTGTCAGACCCTCATGATGCAGAGCAAACTCCAGTCTGCAGACCACCCAGACCCAATGATGGGCACCCTGTCTGGATATAGATCCTGGTTTCATTTGTCATTTGTACAATGGGAGCCAGGAGGGCTGGGGAAGGAAGAGCTCAGATCATTTATCCCAAACCCATTTACCAAGTGCTTGACCCAGACCAGGGGATTCAACAAGGAAATAAACCAAGTAGACACAGTCCTTGTCTTCTCTGAAGCGATACCCTTCAGGGAGAAGACAGTTGGTAATGGACAGACTGTGATATATGCCATGTGATGTTGGCTAGGAGAAAAAACACAGAACTGTGACTTTCGATAAGGGAGTTGATCAAGGTCCATTTCAGCAAAGATCAGGTAAGAGGCAGAGGTGTGGATAAGGAATCTTTCTGGGGAGGAAGCATCCTAGGCAGAAAGAAGCACAGATGCAAAGACCCTGTGGAAGGAGCATTCCTGGAGTATTAGAAATAGTCAAGAGGCTGATGTGGCTAAAGCCACGGAGAGGAAAAGTGAAGGCAAGCAAAGCACAGTGAGCCTTTGATCCCAGCAAGCCTGTTCCTGACGACTCAGCCCTGAGGAGACAGTAGGAGCCATTCGAGCAACAGACTAGTATACCTGTCCTTCCCCACCTGCATCTCCAGACATCACTGGAACCTCTCCCACCAACCTGCCTGCCTGGCCTTGACCTCTTGTCCATTCTCAGTCCTCACTCACTACATGGCTTCTCCATGGTTCCTACCTTCTCCACCACTGCCAGCCAGAAAGGCTGCTCCTTCTTTCCCCACTTGCTACAGGATGCCCGCCAAATGATGGCCAATGATTTCACCACCCCACTGTTGTTCGAAAGGGACATGCCAGCCCTGGCCTTGGCTTGACACTGCTTTCTGCTTGTACCAGGTGGTACCTTGTGAGGATTTTGAGTTCCCAACTGTTCCAGGCAGCCAATGACAGAAATGAAGATGACAGAAAATGAAGTATGTGTCCCTGGAAAGGTGTAGACAGGCAGGGGACCAGGCGGCTCCAGTCACCATAGAGCTCGTCCCAGGCCCAGAGGGCTCCTGACAAGAATGGATGAACAGACTTTATTCCCCCCAGGGAAAAAATATGTCCCTGGAAAGGTAAGCAAATACTGGAATGAACCTGCCTCAGTTTTTCTACTGTGCACCCTGCTGCTGGCCACTTCCTGCCACTTAGCAATCCTTTGGCCCTGTCTTCTGCCATGGGGTCCAGCCCAGGCTGCAGCTCCCAGGAAAGCTGACATAGTCCAGGCTGGCATATGGCTGGGTACCAGCAGTCAGCGCAGACTCAGCACCCATGCAGCCAGGAGCAGTGGTCCAAACACAGTGGCTGCCTGCTTTCACATGAAAGAGAGCCAGGCTTGGAGGATGGCAAGCTGGAACACCCATCCCAGATCCCCTTCCAAACTGGGGGACCACACAGGGAGAAGCTGTATACATGAGGCCTATCTGCTCTTGCCCCAGTGGGACATGAAGCCTGCAAAGATCCTACTAGAAGCTCAAGAGAAGGTAGCTGCTTAAATGAGGGTTATTATTTAATTATATAGCATTTAATTGTGTCCCTTAGTGGTGTGAGTTCTAATAACACAATCACTGTACAAAAGCCAAGTGTTCAATT
The DNA here is from genome assembly GCA_004024765.1 of Zapus hudsonius. Taxonomy (NCBI): domain Eukaryota; kingdom Metazoa; phylum Chordata; class Mammalia; order Rodentia; family Dipodidae; genus Zapus; species Zapus hudsonius. The sequence goes on along the minus strand of PVHP010001811.1, from coordinate 53,131 downwards.
CACAGGACCACAGAGGTGGGGGGGAGCAACCTCAGAGAATTTACAGGTCCTGGTATTCGGTTATAGACAGGAAAACTGGACTCCCCAGACAGAGGTAGATGCAAGGTGGACAACCGCCATCCTGTCCTCTCTCCTGGACCGTAAACATGCTGACAGGACCCAACATATGGCAAGAGGCTGTTTGGTAAAAACAAGTTTCCCAGGAGGGAAAATCATGTCACTATTCATGGTCAAAGGCTTGTCTATTATTTCCTGTGATTCTTTTGGCACCTTCTGTAATATTCCAGGCATTCTGCAGAGGAAAACCTTTCTCTCCCATGATTCTCAGCACAAACATTTCTCTCCCCAGGACCACCTACACAAGCAACAGAGCACCTTCTCATGCCTTTGCAGTGCCCCTGTGGGTCTGCAGAATGGAAGGAAGGATGTGGGAGAGAGGAATCAGATGGACCTTTGTACCAACCAAGCCAGGGGGGCTTTATGCAGACACAATCCCAAGTTCACACCTCCTGGTTATATAATCCTCACCTTTTGGGCTCACAGTAGTTTCCAAAGAAATGTAAAGTTCAAAGACTCCAGCATGTGTAGTAATCAAAGGTTCTGAGGGACTGTGACTCAGTGACAATTAACATTTCCAATCTCTTCCCCATGGGTTATCTTTTAAGCCTCTGTAATGCTCACTCTTTATCAACTAAGAAACAGGTGGATTGCTGTGTGCATTTGTTTTCAAGAATGGAATAGCTCTTTAACAAGGTGGCCTACTCTTTAGGACAAAGTCCTAGGAATGAATATCGTTTCTAAGTCAATGGCTTGCTTGAATCACCAGCAAGATGCCACCCTCTTTTTATTTTTGAACACTAGCATCGAGATTGAAATGTTCCTTTATGTTATAGGCCGCCTGGCAGACAAAGGGTAGAAAACGGAAGCTGAGCCCTGGGTCTACCTGCTTCTCTTCCCACCACCAGCTCCAATCCCCACAGACTGCCTCTAGCTAGGCTTCGGGTGCCCGGCCTGTAGTCCCAGGCTCGTCTTTGGTTCTTCTATAGGTGTGGTCAAGAAGGTGAGCTGGGGCAAGAGCAGAGGTAGACCTTGGAAGTGACAGCTACAGACATCCAAGTGTGTGGTCTAGAGAGAAGTGGCTCTGAAGACTTGTCATGTGAGAAAGACTAAGGCCTAAGGAAGACCATAGTGGGGTCCTTTAAAGGATGTGCCACAGGGCTGTCCAGGTATAAGGATGGCACTACCTGGTCCTGACCAGTCTGTGGGGTCATTTCTGGAAGGCCATTTCTCATGGTAAGTAGGAAGTGGTTTCACCCCTGCTGGTTTAACAGGGACACACAAAGTACACCTGCCATGTGGGAGGGCTGAGGTAGGGTCAACATCTATTTCTACCCCCAGTCAAAATGCACCTGAATGATATCTCAAGGTGTCTTAACTCCCGCTAGGGGAGGATGTAGGAAACTGATGAGCAATCAAGAAACCCAGAGTATAGAGGGTCACCCAGCACAGACTACCAACCACTCTCTTCTTACCCATGGCACAATCCTTGGAATACAAGTCACATGAGCTGTCCAGAAAGGGTCAAACAGTAGACTCTATGACCCTGATGGAAACTTCCAAGACCCAGTTGCCTTGGTCCTCAAGCCCACCCAAGCCTGCAAGTGACAGACCCAGATAGATCTCAATCCATAGATAAACTTCTGTAGCTCACACAACACACCCCACACTATCTGTTCACCCTTGGGTTTTATGCAAACCTGTGAGCATAAAACAGCCCAGGGAGAGAGCCCTGGCTGCTACGGACTGTCTAAGGAGCCAACTCGGTCGGTCTCCTGGGGTAGGTGATCACCTCCAGTTCTACCTAAGAGGAGTCCAGGCTCCTGGCCCTCGGTTACCTGGTTCTTCTGGGGCTGGCGGAATGCTGACCTCCGGTTCTGGGATGACTTCTGGGGGAGGTGGGGGTGGGGCTGGCGGGGCTTTGACAGGGGTTGTTGACTCGGGGGTCTCAAAGGCTTCTTCAGAGTCAGAACTCCTGAGGGAAAGAAGACAGAAACATGGGTGAGATAGGGCCAAGGTGCAATTCTGCTGGGAAGGTATGACCTTGATCCCCAGGAATCAGTGGATTTATGCTCAACATTCAACTGTGAGGACAGGAGGGAGGAAAGTCATCTCATACCATGAGTCCCAGGGACTGGGACAAATCTCAGGATTAACTTTGAGCATGACCTAATGTTGGATGCTTTAATCTCTGCTCTGCTTGGAAGACACAGGTCTCTCCTTAGCGCAGATGTACACAGTGAGCTCTTTGGGTGAGCTTTGGTACTAGCTGCCTGGCACTCAGTCTAGCGGGTATAGAGAGAGTCTTTGTGGTGGTGTCAACATATTCTTAAATCCCATTTTATTAAACTCAGCCACCTCCTCCCTCCCCATCCCACCATCCTCTCCATCTCCAGCCATCCCCAGTGCTTCTCAGAACTTGTTGGGATAGGTTCATTCACTTTCTCAATGTGGCTAGTGTTTTCTTCCACTAGGCTAAAATAGCCATACAGGTGGATGACCTTGCTTGTCACAGTATCTGGAGCCTAAAGTGGGCAGCAGTGAATGACCATCTGTGGAGTGAATTAATGTAAGTCAGCAAACCCGCTTGGAGAGGGCATGCCAGGCAAAGCCCCAAACACAGCCAGCCATGACATGGAGACAGGCCTTGTTTCCCTAGGAAAGGCCACTTGCAAGAATGCTTCTCCACCCGCGAGAGCTTGGCCAGGGAAGCTGCTGTTACAAGGAGCCACAGGACAAGCCCTGCCCAGGCAGATAGCCTTCTCCTCCTGCCCCCCCTTCACTCAATCTCAGGCCAGAAGAATGAGGACCCCAGTTAAAACTCTGTGTGGTATGGGGTGGGGTAGTGGTGCCTATGTTTAATCCCAGCACTTGTGAGGCAGAAGTGGAAGGATTAAAGTAAGTTCAAGGCCAGCCTGGGACTATAGAGTGAGTTCCAGGTTAGCCTGAACTAGAATGAGAACCTACCCTGGGGGGGGGGAACACCTGTGTGATGCCTTCAGATCAAATGGCACCTAGCCCACCCACTCAAGATGCCCCCAGGGCCAGGCTGACCTCAACTGTGAGTTCCCATACACCAAAAGGAGCCCATCCATTGGCAAGGAGGTGGATTCTCAGGACTGCAGATGGGCACAAATGACCAAGCCAGAGGGAAAAATATAGGAGCACATAGCCTGAGAGGTCAAACTGGATTACACCGAACCATGCCCCCTACACTGTGAAACATTCATGCTGTTGACCTCCACAGGCTCACAGGACCTTAGAAGATATCAACATCTTCTAAACACCACCATTCAGCTGGCAGCACAAAAGGAACCAGCCACCCCCTCTGCTCTCCACCAGGACCCAAGTGAATGCTAGTGACTTCTCTTTAGAATGTCTACATCAAAGCTGGAGAGATGGCTCAGAAGTTAAGGTGCTTAACTGCAAAGCCTAAGGACATGGGTTTGATTCCCCAGTTCCCACATAAAGACAGATGCACAAAGTACCACATTCATCTGGAGTCCGTTTACAGAGAGAGGGCCTTGCACACCCATTCTCTCTCCCTCCACCCTCTCTCTTGTTCTCTCTGTTTGCAAATAAATAGAAATTAAAATAGAACATCTACATCAATACTGCTTTTACAACTTAGTGTGAAGAGCTCATGTCTTCAGTGCCAAAGATTGCCCTCACTGGCCCCTAAGGACCTTGGCTCCTCCAATCAGCCAGAGCCCTCCAGGGATCTAAAGAGATCAATAGCCACATCGGAACTGCTTTTGATAAGACCCAATGAGCCAAGGTTGATTCCGTATTTCACAAAGAAACACTTAACTCATGCAAATGCAACAGGGAGATACTTTTTATACACCTATTAATATTAAAGGGCTTAGCGTTTGTCTACAGAGAGTTTAAGATCCATGCACACTTGGACGACAGCAGGTCTAGGTAGGTCAAGTTTCACAAAGCCTGTTCGTGGGTATGATAACACAAGAAGCAGTAAAGAGAACTGAGGCGGGGAGATGGCCTAGGGGATAAAGCACTGGCCACAGAAAGCATGAGTACCTGAGTTCAGATCCCCAGACTCCAACCTAAAAGCCGGAAGCTGTGGCAGGCTTCTGTACTCCCAGGCACTCTTGAAGTGATGTGGGAGACAGACAGGAGAGTTTCCTGCAAGTCATGGATCATCTAGACTATCAGAGTGGTAAACAAGACCACCTTGCCTCAAAACAACAAATAAATCAAGGACCCATGCACCCAAGTTGTCCTCAGATCTTCACACATGTGCCAGTCATAGCTCACATGAACACACATCCAGAAGAGACTTCTGATCGCTTTGGTGAGCCCTGGATGTAGTGCAGCGCTGGCAACAGGCTCCCACACCCCAGCTCCCACATCACACACATCAGGGCAACACTGGGAAGACCCACAGAGCCAACTTGCCTCTTTCCAGAGCTTTCTTGAACAGCCAGCAGCCCGGAGTCCCCACCGCTGCTCACCGCTGCCCACATCCACCGTGCCCATTCCACTGGAGACCACATCTGCCAGGAGCCAAAAGCCATCTGCACCGAAGACCAGCCGGACCCTCACCGCTAATGCTGCTATCTCTGAGCTTGAAGTCTCTTCCAACTGTCACCAAAGAAAGCTCACTGTGCTCCTAGCCAGAAGAGTCATGAGCTTGTCCAGAACCCGGAGGCTACAGCCACCCTCTCAAGCCAAGAGAGAAAGTCCACAGCTCATCCCGTGTATCCACATCCCTGGCATGGGGCAGGGCACAAAGCACAGAGGGCCCTGGTCTTTCTCAGCAGCACACACGAAGGGAGGGAGGGCCGGATGCTCTGAGTCCTCGCTGTGAATTGCAATGAGGTTTCTGCTGTCTCAGCTGCCAGTTTGCACACCTGCTCAGAGAGCCGCCATTCACCCAGGGCCAGGACGAGAGGCAGTCGGGATCGGGCAGGACAGGGGGCACCAAGCCCCTCGTGCCTCCTTGTCTGTTTACTAGGAATGGCATCTGCATCAAAACATCCCAGGCCAGCCACCATGGCCCCTAGGAAGGCACGCACTTCCGGTGCTGCTGGCCTTGTTTTGGTGTTTCCACACCCTCTCCCAGGAGCAGAGAGCAAGTTAATTAGAGGAGGCGGATGGCAGCTTTTTAAAATTAGTTCCTTTTCCCTATTTAGTCTCCAAGGGGCTTCAAAACATTTCCAGGAGAAGTTCTGCAGTCCTCGCACAGTCTCTACATGAAAATAAAGCAGCATTTTAGAGTCCCCAAGCAAAAAAGCAATTCCCATCCCTGTTTGATTCTGTTTTCTACTAGAAAAAGTAAGCCATAAACAGTTAATCTGCTTAAACACCACACACTAAAAACGAAAGAGAGAGAGAGAGAGAATTAATTTGCTGTAAATATGTGTCAGAAAAGGAAAGAGGAGGGCTGGGAGCGAGCTCAGTGATTAAAAGTGCTTGTTGTGAAAGCCCGACACGCAGGCTTCAGATCCCCAGGACCCACGTGAAGCCAGGTGTAAGTAACAGAGGGACTTATGATCCCAGGGGAGGGGAATCAAGAGAGTCCTGAGCTCGTGGGGCAGCTTCTCAGCTGCCCCAAAGAAGGCAGAAGGGAGGAACAAACCCCAAGGTGGTTCTCTGACATGAACCCATGCTGTGGCATGCATGCACCCACAGAAACACGAAAGAAGGAAAGAGAGAAAGGGGAAAGAAGAGAAAGGGGGAGGAGGGAAGGAAAGAGGGAAGGAAAGGGGAAAGGAAGAAGAGTGTTACAATTTGCTAAAATATACTCCGACTCCAAATTTTAGCAAACTATCCTCCCCAGGATGTTCATGTGTTGTGGTCACCATACAAGACAAGCAAATGCATGAGCACACATCTATCTCTATGAGAAGCCTACCAGCTAGCATTTGTGGAATATTCTTTTATACGCCAGGCACTGGACTAGGCCTGTATGTACATTGGTCTATAATCTTCACAACTATTCTGCCTGCCCATTTTACAGATGAGACCGTGATGGCTTAGAGAGAGATTAGTTACTGGGCCCAAGGCCATTACAGGAATCAGGGTGCAAATTCAAGACTATCTGCCTCTGAAATCTGTGTCTTTCCACTCCATCTGTGGCTTCCTGACATTTATAATGTGTTCTTATTATGTAGTGGACAATTAAGCTGTTTGAATGAACTTGAAAATGTGACACTGGAGAATGGGGTGCCAACGGCAGCAACAACCATGCTGACTTCTCCCGTGGCCGCACAATATTGGAAAAGTCCCAAGTCATCCCAAGGAGTAATTACAAACAGCCTGTTCTGTGATCATGGGATTTTCTACAACCAGCAAATAGGGCAGGAGAGCCATCTGACTGCATAGACCAATCCATCTGCCAGCACGGGGCAGAATGTGGGGAGCATTCAGTGCCACATTTGTGGGCTGTGCAGATGCGAGGAAAGATGGAAATAAATGTCCCCAGGTGTGGACAGACTGTGCTAGCCATGCAACCTGAGCCTTTAGGGCGCTCTGGCTGTGTTATTATAATTGAAAAACATTTAAGGATTTTCTGGGATTCCAGAGAGCTTCTATGAAGCTTTAAAGCCCAAAAGAGCACAGTCTGAAACCTCTGTTCCATGCATTGCTGAAGTAAACTCCTGTGTCAGACAGGCGACAGAAACTGTCCCCAAGGCAAGAGTCAAGTGCTATAAAAACGAAGTGCTTGTTTTCCTAAACTTGTGATTTGGTTTAAATATTCTCGTGCTTTTACTTGTATGAATTATAACAACAAAACAGTCTAAGATCAGGGGCTATACATATACATTATAATATAGACACCTATGCACATATAAGAAACACAAATGGATTGTAAATACAGGAATGTGTGTCTACAACTAAGACATGGGTATCTTTTAATAAAAAGCTACTAAAGTTTCCCAACACTACATTTTGCTCAGTTTTTTCTGTACAATTCGAGGGCTGGGGTAACAAAGAGCAGAGACCATACAATGTTCCAACCTAGAAGCTGGGAAGGTTAAAGATCATATACAACTGCAAATCACCTGCTCCATCTTTTTAAACAGGTAAAGAAACAGGCCCAAAAAGCTAAGCTACTTGCCCAAGGTCCTAGCCCATTCATGGAAGCCATGGTTAGCAATGCATGGGCTGTCTCATGAAGCACTCTCTCTGAATGAGAGCCCTTGTCCCTCACACAGCACCTGTCCTGAGAACCTGAGATTCCCTAAACGCGAATGCTACCTGATTACTAAGAATTAGTTTATAAGGGCTGGAAAAACGGCCAGTGAGTGAGTGTGTGTGCTGTGGCCTGAGCTTCCCAGCACTCAGGCAAAGGGCTGGGTATGGCGTCCTAGGAGAGGCAGACAGGACGCTCAAAGGGGCTTGCTGGTCAACCATGCAGATGCAACCAGACTCCGTCTCAAGGGAACAACATGGAAGCCTGATAGGAGGACACCTGACATTCTCTGGCTTCCACATGTGTGTGCACAAGGCACATGTGCACACTATACATACACATGCCACACACCACAAACACAAACCGCATATACACCACATATACTACACACACACATACACATACACATACACACACACACACACACACACACGCTGTCCCCCAAATAAAAACCAGTTAGCATATACAAATTGCTAATAAGGAAGCAGACATATTTGTGCATACTTATTGTAGTCAGCTTTCTTGTTGCTGGGACAAAGAACCAAAAGCGGCTTGTGGAGGAATGGGTTTATTTTGATTTACAGACTCCAGGGAAAGCTCCACGATGCCAGAGAAAATGACGGCATGAGCAGAGGGTGGACATCACCTCTGCCACACTGCAAACAGCGGCAGGAAGGTGTGCCAAACAGTGGCAAGGGGAAACTGGCTTATAACACTCATAAGCCCGGCCCCAACAACACAGCAACAGGCTCCAATTCCAAAACTGCCATCAGCTGGGGTTCAAACATTCAGAACACATTAAGTTTATGGGGGACACCAGGATCAAAACACTACACTCATTCTAGATCAATTGTATGGAATGCTAGTTAGCATTTCCCAAAATAAAAGTGACTGTGGACTGGAAGGTCGTCCTTGGGACCACCTAAGAGTGAAAGGACATGCTGGAGGTGGGGACTAACGTCAGCCCATCTTTCTAGTACAAGATGGGACACTTGCTGTGACATAAGCCCACCATGTTCAACCTGAGCCAGAAGCCCATGAGTGGTCTGAGGTCCCCTCTATGGCTCCTCAATCCCCTGAAGGCAGACTCAAGATAACACCACAGTTCTGGCTAAAAAGCCCTTTCAGCCAGCAACATCCAGGCTGAAAGACCATCTGCTGCCCCTGAAGAGAGAGAGAGGGAACCATTCCAGAAGCAAACTCAGCTCTCAGGGAATCTCAGTCGATTCATCTGCATCTCATTTGAGTAAGAGTCTGATGAAGTTGTAAGTGGATATTTTTGAAACTGCTGCACACTAGATTCTATTCATCAAGACTCCACTGAACGACCACCCTAGATAGCCTTGTCAACAAAAGCTGTCCCAGTCAGCACACACACTCCTGCCTGAAACAGCTTGGCCAGTTAGGGGCTGACTGAAAGGGAATTTCACTTTAATGTGTCCTTCCTGGATCCAGACAAGTCATGTGTGCTGCTGAGCCTCTCACACAGGTAAAGCCAAACATGATTCCCACACAACTGACTTCCAAGAGCCACTGTGGACAGTGAGGTGGCCGAGGAGCAGACAGACAGTCAGGAACTGTCGTCCACAAACACCACAGTGGTACCCACAAGCCAGCCCGCTAGAATGTGGGGAGTTCATTTGCTAGGCTGACACCTACGGTCACCCCGGGTTAAATCAAGGCATATTTATCTCAAGAGTCCAGCCCTCCAAGTCTATTGTGTTTATAAGGCAGGTCCTGTGTTCGGATGCAAGGGGATTTGCTGACAGGTGAGCAGAATTCCAAGGTCAGAGAAGTGCATGGCCAAGGAGTGAGAGCACAGAGAAAGAGGTCTGTCGAACCAGTTGTAAACTGAACACAGCTGTGAGAAGCAGGACCTGATCCGGGTAACTAGATCCCAAACTAGAGAGAGGACTGTGGGTCCTTTAGCCCTCCCCGCCACTGTGTGGGTGTCCTAGTCCTCGGCTCATGGCTGAAGAGAAAGAAGGATGGCTATGTCTTAGCTAGTGGAGAGCAGGGAACCTTAGTAAATGACCAATGGGATGGGCAGAGTTCTCCAAAAGACAGCCAATTGGCTCGTAACTCCCAGTGCCAGAAATCGGTTATTTCCCACATTGAGCTGTTTATCCGAGAGACCTACAATGTCCCCAAAACAAGACAGGTTTCTACCAAAGCACTTGATATTCACCCACCTGAGGTAAAAGGTAAGACCCTATTGCTGAAGATACCACATGCTGCTGACACAGAACATGGAGGGACCCGACTGGAATCCAAAAGGAAGCCGGTTCCCAGATGGTTAGCTCACCTAGTGCTAGAAAGCGCTACATGAGCTATTGGGGGAATATGGCCAACAATGTTGTGAATAAGCAGGGGACACTGATATAGAAAAGCAACCAGTATGACAAGATCTACACACCTGGGCAATAGTGGCACCTAGCCTGGGTGGTGGGTAACCAATGGTTCCCTGATCCACTCAGTTGAAAGGAACCCATAGCTGGAACTGGGAACCAAGTCAGAATCCTATGGAGACTAAGAATCAGAACTCCAATGAGAAGCTCCCACTAATTTTGGGCTAAGAGAGAAGCTACACCCATCAAAATCTCTAAATTAACAATGCGTATCTCATGTAACCTATGCTGATCTCACTCTCCGCTGGAGAATCTGCTTGTCTTTTTCAAAAGGCAGAAAGAGTCAAGGACAACCAAAATCTACCAATAAGACAAGAAATGATAACTGACTCCCTGGCAGGAGATGAACCACCCCTCACACATCAGCTAGGGCCCAGGTCAACCCACAGAGCAAGAGTGCTGCTTCCACAGCGAGCCCGACTACCTGCGCCAGAGTGATGGAGACAGACACGGAGGATAATCAAACTGCACCAAAGCAGCAATCCAGAAGCTGCTGAGAGCTCAACACTAAAGTAGATTTAAAGCATACCCACCAAGGCTCAGGGGAGTTTGTGGAAGAGGGGTGGAAAGATTGTAAGAGCCACAGGGTGGAAGGGAATATCCAGAGGCATTGACTACCCCCACATTGACTGACTGCTGCTCTCACAACTTATAACCCACAACCCCATGGTGCATATCAGCAATCCTACTGAGGAGGGCCCTCAGTGGAATAGGGGCAGGGACAAGGGAAATGATGGTATGAACTCATGATTTGTCCATACAAAATTTCTAAATAAATAATAAAAAAAGGCAACCAAAAGTGGGCAGGGAGCCAAGCAGCAAAAGTCCAGAACAAAGCCCCTCCAGGCCCATCACACATCACAAGGGTGAGTTTATCTTAACTGGGTAAAGCACTCCAACACTCAACCCTGGACTGTTTGTCCAGTAAATGGGGAGAATAGTTACTGGAGGGGTCAAGGCTCACCCTTAAGGGAGAAGATAGATGTGAGAGGAGGATCTGGGAGAAAGGGTTCCCAGAAGTCAGCTCAAGCCTGGTTCTTTCCTGTTTCTTCAGCCTAAGAGGGTAGTATAACAACCTAGCCCCAGGTTTCATGACAAAGTCTCAATTTAAAAAGGAACAGAATGCCTTCAGAATGTAAGAGCAGAGGACAGGAAGGAGTGCTTTGGAATGCTAGCTTCCAGACATGGCTGCACTCATGACCTCACAGTTACCATCTGATGTTCTCTGCAGAAAACCTGCATTGGGTCCATCAACCTTCTGTCATAGATGGTGGAGGAAGGAAAACTTAAGAGACATCAAAGAAGAAAAGATGCTAGTTGGAAAGTAGGGATTCAGTGGGAGACAGGGAGGAAAAGCAAGAGGGGTAATGGGAGGGGATTATGATCAAATACATTATAAAATACATTTTAAAAAAGTCAATTAAAAAGTTTCAGTGCAGGCTGGAGAGACGGCTCAGTAGGTAAAGCCTAACGACCTGGGTTTGATTCCCTGGTGCACACATAAAACCAGATGTCCAATGGCACATGCATCTGGAGTTCATTTGCAGTGGCTAGAAGCCCTAGTATGCCCATTCATTCTCTCTCTCTCTCTCTCTCTCTCTCTCTCTCTCTCTCTCTCTCTCTCTGTCTCTGCTTACAAATACATTTTTTTAAGTTTAAGAGAGGGCTGGAGAGATGGCCCAGCAGTTAAAGGCACTTGCTTGCAAAACCTGATGGTCTGGGTTCCATTTCCCAGCACCCCCATTGTTGCAGTCAGCATTCTTATTGCTTCACAGAAAAGAACACAACCAAAAGCAGCCAGTGGAGAAATGGATGGGTTTATTTTGGTTTACAGACTCAAGGGGAAACTCCATAATGGCAGGGAAAATGATGGCATGAGCAGAGGAGTAAACATCACCTCCACCACAGCACTGCAAACAATGGCAGGAAGGTGTGCCAAACACTGGCAAGGAGAAGCTGGCTTATAACATCCACAAGACTAACAACACACCTCCAACAAGGTTCCAATTCCAAAGCTGCCATCAGCTGAGGATAGATCATTCAGAGCAAATCTAGCTTATGGGGGACAGCTGAATCAAACCATTGTACACATGAAGCCAGATACACAAAGTAGCACATGTGTCTGGAGTTCATTTTAGTGCCAGAAGGCCCTGGGAACCCGTTCTTATTCTCTCCATCCATCCATCCATGCATGCATGCATGCATCCATCCATCCATCATCTATCTATCATATATATTCATTTGCAAGCGAAGAGAGAATCAATTAAAAAAAAACTAGCCAGAATGTCTTAACAGACAGTCATGAGATCAATCATGAGACTTTAAGCAGTCAATTTCAAACCGGAGTTAGCAGGGCTGGGGAAATGGCTCAGCAGTTAACGTGTGATTACAAAGTCTGCCAGCCAAGAGTTCAATCCTCCAGCACCCACATAAAGCCAAACACAAAAGTGGCACATACATTTGGAGTTCAGTTGCAGCTACAAGATACTCTAGTGTATGCTCGAGCGTGAGCATGTGTGTGTGTGCGCGCGTGTGCGCATATGCACACACTCACTTCTTTTAAGAAAAGAGTTAGATAATAAGTAGCCAAGAAAACCAAAGCTTGTGTCTTGGTAGCTGTGTCTCCTGATAGTCAGAATACCCCTTTGTGTCTAAGCGACCTTGAGACAACAGACAGGCTGTACTCACCATGTCAAAAAGGAACCAGGCCATTTTCCCACAAGGGCACTGACAAAGGGAAGGTGTGTGTCCTCACAAGATCTTCATTATAATATCACTTACATCATAGTTTTGACCCCCTCCTTTTGTGGGCTTTTCTAGAGGATCATGGACGAATTACCCTAAAAGGGCAAAGTGATTCGTCTTTCTCCATGAATATGCTAACTCACCTTATAAATCTGCATAACACATTTTAAAATCCACATCACAGAGCCCCCCCCCCCCCCCCGTGTTGCTGTCCCCTTTTGGGACAGCCTGCTCCAATCTCTCTTTCAGAGTATGCTTTGCTAAATGAACAACGGCTTCAACTGTCAGAGAATCTCAGCTCAGTTCTTTCCTTCCTTCCAGAAGAAGCAGGAGACAAGAACCTGCCCTCGATAATGTCACTGCAGCTGTGGCCTTGGCCTCCAAGCACTGGGAGTCTGTAGAAGTGTGATAAGCTGGCCAGCTGGCCTGATCTTCTATTTTAGTCAAAGCTACCAAGTTGGTGATGCAAGAGGGTCTGGAAGCCACGCACAGCATGGTCACTGCCTTACCAGGACAACCATGGACAGAGTGAGTCCTGAGCGATGATCTCAGCCTCACTTCTGCTGAGGCGTAGACACAACTCAACCTCCAGGGACCAGCAGTGCTTCCAGAACAGAGGAGGCTTGGAAATAGCACTGGGCACATGTGGGCATGTATATGTGTGTCTGCTGAAACTCCCACACAGTCAGTTTTGGAACTGGCTTATTTGTGATTGGTACCAGGAACCTCTCCAAAGACGAGCCCCATTCTGGTGGCTGGGGCCCCAGAGGAGGAAACATAGCTGAGTCTGGCTCCTGGACTCAGGATTCCACCATTGGTACCTACATCCTGTTAAACCTCCTTGGAGAAAAGCAGGATTGAGATGGGGAGGAGTAAAGAAAAAGGTGCTCTTTCATTTCTTTGTCATTACCTGTTGATATCCTGTAAATCTCATCTCCTGGCTGAACTCCTCTGCTTGACTAACATGGAATCTTTTCTTGAGTTTTTCTTCTTGAGGTGTTGAGGATTGAACCTAGGGCCTTGTATGTACTGGGCAAGTACTGTACCACTGACCTATATCCCTAGAATCTTTTAAAAAAAAACTAACTGGAATAACGATATTTGAGGACAGTAGCCAGAAATCAGGAAGTCATGAAAGCTTTGGGCAGGCTGTCACTAGAAGTCCTTGTACCTTACCATGGAGAAGGAAGGACAGTAACTTCCTACCTGGTCAGAAGCCTCTTATGAAGCACTGTCACTCACCTAAACACAACCAGGGAGTTGAGGTGATGGCCCAGTGGGTAAAGTGCTTGGAGCACAAGTGAGGGGACAAGAATTTGATCCCCAGCACCCACATAAAAGCAGGTGTGGTGGCACCTGCCTGTCATCTGAGCCCTAGAGAAGCAGAGTCAGGAGGATCCCAAAGGTTCACTGCTGGTCTCAACAGATTGCTGAGCTCCAGATCAGTGTGAGACCCTGTTGCAGTCAGCTTTCTTTGTTGCTGCAACAAAGAACCCAACCAAAAAGCAGCTTGTGGAGGAATGGGTTTATTTTGGCTTACAGACTCAAGGGGAGACTTCATGATGGCAGGGAAAACGATGGCATAAGCAGAGGGGTGGACATCACCTCTGCCACAGCACTGCAAACAGCGGCAGAAAGGTGTGCCAAATACTGGTAAGGGGAAGCTGGCTTATAACCTCCACACAGACAATCCAACACACCTGCTTCACACTGTCCATAGCCAAAACCATGTTGCAAATCTAATGACCCTCTCTTCCTGCATTTCTTTAACTTCATAGTACCAGGTGGGCTACCAACTTGTTAATGGTGTGGGGGGAGCATTCATGTCCCTTATTTCAAAAAAGTTGCATTCTTCCTGCTGTCCCAATGCATCACCCGTCTAATCTCAACAGTTGTCATCTCTCAAACAATTGCAGCTGAACAGACAGCAGTTTCAGCCCAAAGACTTCATTTCTCTCTGTGTCATCTCCATCTGCTCACACCATTCCATTTCTATGGAAAGCAACCCTGCACAGGTTCTTAGGACACAGGCAGGCAGGATGCAGCAAGCCTCCCAAGCAAACTGCTTCTGGCACAGTCCTGACAAAGTTCTTTCTCTTGTAAGCCAAACCTCACAGTTCATAGTTCTTAACTGCATTCAGGTCTTTTAACTCTTATCAGAATGGTCCATCAAGCTGTACTCACAGCACTGTAAGGCATCTCTTAGGCTGAGGTTTCAAATCCTTCCACATTCCTCCTGCAAATCAGTTCCAAAAAGCCAAAGCCATAGAATCAGGGTTCCAGCAGCTATGACAGATCCCACTCTCTGGTACTAAATTGTTGTAATTAACTTCTTATTGCTGCAACAAAGAACCCAACCAAAAGCTGCTTGTGGAGGAATGGGTTAATTTAGCTTACAGACTCGAGGGGGAATTCCATCATGGCAGGGAAAAACGATTGCATGAGCAGAAGGGGACATCACCTCCACCACAGCACTGCAAACACTGGCAAGGGGAAGCTGGTTTATAACCCCCATAAGCCCATCCCCAACAACACAGCTTCAGCAAGGTTCTAATACCCAAACTGCCATCAGTTGGGGATCGAGCATTCAGGACACATTCATCTGTGGGGGACACCTGAATCAAACCACGACAAACTCTGCTTCAAAAAATAACCTAGAAAGCAATGGAGGAAGATATGTGACATCACTTCTGATCTCTACATGGATGTGTGCACACATTCATGCATGCACACACACGTGTGTGTCCATACACATACACCACACATGCATACACATACCATAAATAAAACAAAAGTTACCACAACCAGGGCCCAGAAAACACACCAATCTCTCTGCACAGCAAAGTGATATGCAGAGTTTGTACCAAAAATCTTCCATGTCTCTCAGCAAAAAGCTTTTAGCCTCTGGAAACATACTTAGTCTTCTTTAAACATGGGTATCTGGTTCCTGAGCACAGATCAAATGATGCTAGAGACAAGTACGTGATAACATTTATGAAGATGCTGGGGGTGAGACGGGGAACCACCAAGACGATGCAAGAATTCATAGAGAGTAAGGCTTAGCCAACTGATGGGCTTCCCCAAAGCGCCTGGCAAGTAACAGCCCCTCCCTTAGCATCACCTGGCTGGGAGGGAGGGCGGCAGGTTTATATGTACAGTTAAGAGAGCCCCACCTTAAGACTGGGTAAGGAAAAGCCCAGCAAACTAAAGGTCACAAATATGCTATGAGCTTACTTAGAACAATTAGATATAAACACACACAAATATACATCAATGCATATGCATATTTGTATACATGGCTATCTATGTAGGGAGAGAAATATACACACAGGCAGCATATGCATGCTGGTTTTGTAATTCAGAAAAAAAGATGCTTAAACATGTGTACCTCAGGAACAAGAGGCTGTGTTGATATATGGGAAGATGACTCCCACAGGGCAAGTCCCCCATGCTGCGGGGGCTCCAGGGGCATTGCTCAGTTCCTCTGAATCTCATCCAAGTCCTGGACATGATGAATGGAGCCCAGCTGGGGTCTATCTGCAGCTGGATTATGTCCAAGGCAATAATGATTAAGAAAAGAGCCAACAGGAGTTTAGAAAACACAGAGGCAGCAAGAATGGTGCTGAGGAGATGGCTCGGTGGTTACAAGCTTGCTGCACAGGCGTGAGGTCCTGCAATTGGATCCCCAGCACCCACATAAAATGCTGGACATGGCAGCTTATGTCTTTTACCCCAGCACTGGGGAGGCAGAGACAGGAAGATCCCTGGGCTCACTGGCCAGGTGGTGTCTCTAAATCAGTAAGCTCTAGGTTCAGTGAGAGACCCTGTCTCCAAGAAAGTATGGTAAAGAGCAAATGAGGTCATCTGACACCAGCCTCTGCCTTCCCTATGTGCGCACACACAACACACACACACACAAGTGCTTTCACACACACGTAAGCACCCACACGTGAGCAAACACAGAGACCCACACACAACACACATGTGGACAAGTGACTAC
The DNA here is from genome assembly GCA_004024765.1 of Zapus hudsonius. Lineage (NCBI taxonomy): Eukaryota > Metazoa > Chordata > Mammalia > Rodentia > Dipodidae > Zapus > Zapus hudsonius. The sequence goes on along the minus strand of PVHP010001811.1, from coordinate 36,762 downwards.
ACACACATATAAGCCCACACACATACAGAGACACACACAACACATACATGCACAAGTGCCTGCACACATGTGACCCCCCCCACACACACATGCCAGAAAAAGAGAACTTTCCCCCAGAACAGTTTAGAGGGGACAGACCACCAGGGCCAGCCCCTCTCTGAGCCCTCCAGATGTTCTTCCAGCTAAAAAACGCATGCACACCTGAGGCTCATGGTCCACACACTGGCATGTCCACTGGGTTTAGGTGGAGGGGCACAGCCAGGGGCTGCTTTTTCCCCAAGGCTTCTGCATTCATCCTCTCACCTGATCTTCACAACACGTAAGGCCCATAGATAGAAGGCCTATCATCACCATGAAGTGAAGGGGCCCAAGCGGATGCCCGGCCCCAACAACCCCCAGGCTCCAGAGTCCTCCCAGATTCTGAGGGCAAGAATCTGAAGCCAAAAGCCGGGCATGGTGGCGCACGCCTTTAATCCCAGCACTTGGGAGGCAGAGGTAGGAGGATCGCCGTGAGTCCAAGGCCAGCCTGAGACTACAGAGTGAATTCCAGGTCAGCCTGGACTAGAGCGAGACCCTACCTCAAAAAACAAAAACAAAAAAAGAATCTGAAGCCAAGACAAAAGCATGTGATGCATCCTATAATCCCTGCTGCTCAGGAGACTGCAGCAGGAGGATTCCAAATTCAAGACCATCTTAGACAATTTAAGGAGCCCCTATCTCAAAATAAAACAAAGGGCCCGGGGGCAATGGCTTGGAAGACTTTGGTACCTCTACTTTGCCCCAACATGCAAACAAATAAATAAATATTTTAAATCTCATTAAAAATATAAATAGGGCTGGAGAGATAGCTTAGCAGTTAAGGTGCTTGCCTGCAAAGCAGAGGGACCCGAGTTCCATTCCCTAGTACAAGTGTATAGCCAGATGCACAAGGTGGCACATGTGTCTGAAGTTCATTTGCAGTGGCTGGAGATCCTAACATGCCCATTCTCTCTCTCTCTGTCTGCCTCTTTCTCAAATTAAAAAAAATTATTTAAAAAATAAATAAAAGAAAAATAGTTGGGGGTATACCTCAGTGGTGGACACTTGTATAATGTTCCCGGGAGGCCTATTTTGATCCCCAGTACTGAAGGACCAATAAAAAATTAACAACAACAAAAAAAAAGCATGGGTCTCACCCCAAACCCAACATGTTCACAGGCTCCTGTACATGACCAGCATGGAATCAACATTTGCAAATCAGTTTCTGGTCCACTTGGTGCCTACAGCATCCCAAGGGGACGGGAATCATGCACTCCTCTCCCGCCCTGCCCTCTGCTTGGGTTGTTTTCACTCACTGACAAGGACCTCACTTGTCATCACTCCTGCAATGCCCTAAGTCCTAGGAACCTAAGGACACAACCCAGACCTCTGGGATCAGTCAACTGACCCTCTGCAGGGGAGTTAGATCAGCCCTAAGGTGGAGAATTCTCCTTGAGTCACATTCCAGGCAAAGTGCAATGCCACCTTAGGGTCCAGAGGAGACAAGACTCATATTTCAACAGACTCTCCCAAAAGGCAGCTCTGGCCTAAAGATCCAGTTCCTTGCTCTTCATGTGTCTCCCAGCCTGTGTCTCTGAATCTGCCACTGTCTCTTGAGCTTCCGCCTCCCTCCTCTCTCCCACTCCCTCCCCCACCCCAGCCCTGTCCTGCACTCTCTTCTGACTCGGGACCAGGGGAGGCACATGGGAAGCCTATCCTACTAAGTGATTCCTGCACTCTCTGCCAACAATTAAAGCTCATGTATTTTGACTTTTTAATATGTTATTTATAACTGCCTTTAAACTGGTACTTCAAAGCCTTGCAAATTAATATGCAGAAGAGTAACGGAGACGGTTTGTGGGTTCCTGCTGCGCTACACAGCAATGCCCCTGAATGCACCTCCAGGATGTTCCACTTAGGGGAAACAAAGGAGCCATCATTCCTAGCAAGTGTATCCACACCTCACATGTGTAGCTCAGCCAGTTCCAAGAATCCCAGGCAGCACGAAAAGCATGGGGAGCTCCAGGACTGTGGTTGTCAGCAGGAGACAGACAACCCCCCCCCCATCTTCCCAGCAGAGGACAATCCAGGGCTCTGGATCTTACCCTGAGTAAATGCTTAACAAATCCCCACACACACACACACACACACTGACTCCCAGCTCTCCCAAATAAACAGCAGCCCCTGGTCTATGCTGGCCTCCATGAGTCTGAACATGACCTCGCACACTGACGTGAGCCTAGCTGAGCTTGGGATGATGGATGAGTAGCTGATACACTTTAGTAAGTAGTCAGAAATCTAGAAGGCTTTGAAAGGGTCAGTCGGTAAACAGTGCCTTTCAGCAATAGAAAGAAAGACTAACATCTCTACCTTCCATAATGGAAATGGAAAGAGCTCAGAGTGTAGCTCCAGGCTGGAAATACTTTCACACTGCTCTCTCATACATAAAGCAGGAAGTCAACTTGGTCTTAGACCCACTTATTACAAGTTCTGAACAGATAAAACCCTAAATTAGGGACTGGAGAGATGGCTTAGCAGTTAAGACACTTGACTCCAGTGCCTAAGATCCCGGGTTCAATTCCCCAGTACCCACATATGCCAGACCCACAAGGTGGTGGCCCTGGTCTTTCTCTCTTTCTTTCTCTCTCTCTCTCTCTCTCTGCTTGAAAATAAATAAATAAAATATTTTAACACCGTAAATTAGGGCTGGAAAGAGGCTTAGCGGTTAAGGCACTTGCCTGCAAAGCCTGATGACCCGGGTTCCATTCCCCAGAACCTATGTAAAGCCAGATGCACAAAGTGGCACATGCATCGGGAGTCTGTTTGCAATGGATGGAGGAGCTGGTGTGCCCATTCCCCCTGTCTCTCTTCTCTCTCTCTCTGCTTGCAAATAAAATTTTTTTAAAACTCTGAATTACTTTCTTGACATGTAAAATGCGAATGAGATGGTTCCGATGATATGGAAAGACACGTAACAACCAGCAACTGTAAAACTTGGCATTAAAACAGATTTGGCTCCAAATTCCTTCTGTGAACAACCTCAGACAGGCTGCTAACAGCACAGGGTCTCGGGTTCCTGGTCAGCAGGAAGGGTAGGAGAAAATGGGAGTCAACTTTGGCAACTATTGGATACTTTGCGTAAGGCCTAACTGGTAGAAGGGATTCACTCACACCACTCCTTACAATGTTAAAAATGTACAACCATATCTACGGTATCTTCCCACTTAACATACCAGAGAAACCCACAGCAGGCTCAAGGTCCAGCTTTCTGGAAAGGTCCCTATAGCTAGGGGATGGCTATACCATTGATTCTAAGTTTAAAAAGCAGTGAGGAAAAATGTGATTTTCTTGCTCTACACACAGACTGAGAGGGTACACGCTAAAGCAGCTGCGAGTGAGGAGTCATAAAATTAGGCACTACGTTTCACTGGAATATTTACTTAAAAACTGTAATCAGGCAGACAGAAGCCGACAGTGTCTGCTGTAGGCTCTGGGAAGAGCGAGGCTTCTTGTGTTCCTAAGACATGACCAGAGAAGGAATGAGCACCACAGAAGCAGGGAAGAAAGTTCCAGGCAGAGGGAACCATGAGAAAACCGAGAGGATCCCTGAACTGGGAAGGAGGCAGTGCATGGAGCACTTAGGAGAAGCCTACAGACAGGGAGAATAAAGTCAACACAAGGCCTCAGAGGAGGAAAGCAATGACAATGAGCAGTTGTAGGGATACAGAAAGCCACCAGAGGGCTTGACCCTGGGGGAAAGACTCACTCAGAATTAGGAAAGCTTCAGGTCTGAGGTCAGCACCAGGACAGGAGTGGACACTATGTGAGGTGTGATGAAAAGATGGAGCCCAGGCAGGAAAGGTGGCAGTGGAGAAGGCCAGGAAGTGACTGGATTTGAGACACATGGGAAGTTAAGGTGGCAGGGGCAGCGATCCCAGGTTAGACTTCTTAAGTCTATGTACTTGCACCATATAAGTGATACAGGGAAGAAAATATTTTCGTAACTCAGAGTCTGAATCTTGTATACTAGTTGATTAAAACATCAGAGCCATAGTCGGTGGTTTAAATATGGCAAGACTGAAGCGTGATCTTGAATTTCAATTACATGTAACAAAACTCCAATGAACCGACAGCCTCTCCCACACCACAGCAGGCATCCCAGTCTCAAGGTTAAGGGTTTTGTGGCAATAACCCAACTGAGTTAAAACAGACACTCACAGCTGGCCTTCTTGCCAACAAACTACTGGCTTGTGTAATAAAAGAAATAGATACAAATCTGACAAGTGGCATCTGGGCACTTCTCATCAGGCCTCTGGGCCCGCTGACTTATAAACAGGCTCCGGCCTTCTCGCTTATGCTTATAATAAGACGTCAAAGGCCAGCTAGGTGCTTTGTGAACATTCTCCAATCTCTTGCATCAAAGGCTCAAAGCCATCCATTCTCACCATGTGCCCGCTGTTTGAGTTACGCTTCTGTTTCAGCAGGAATCTTCATGGAAGTTGAGCTAAATAATAAGAGGCTTGCCCCTTTCTGAATTCGTCACAGAATGTACTGACCCATCAGGAGAAATACAAAAAGGAAAGCAGCAGGGATTTCAGCTAAAGTCTGCTTCATCTAGCTAGGTGAAAGTTGTACTCCCCATGGTGTGAACAGAAAAACCAAATAATGTTGCCTAAAATTTAGGTGGACCAGGCACTGGTGGTCCATGCCTATCATCCTGGCACTCAGGAAACAGAGGCAGGAGGATCAGGAGTTGAAGGCCATGTGAGAACCTGCCTCCTCAATACCTCTGATGTTGCTGGCACCTTCTTGTTGCTGGCACAAAGTACCTGACCAAAAGCAGCTTGTGGAGGAAAGGGTTTATTTTGGCTTACAGACTTGAGGGGAAGCTCCAAGATGGCAGGGAAAGCATGGCATGAGCAGAGGGTGGACATCACCTCCTGGTCGACATCAGATGGACAACAGCAGCAGGACAGTGTGCCGGACACTAGCAAGGGGAAGTTAGGTATAACACCCACAAGCCCACCCCCAACAACACACTTCCTCCAGGAGGCTCCAATTCTCAAAGCGCCACCAGCTGGGGAAACTGATTCACCAGCTGGGGAGACTGATTCAGAACATGTGAGTTTATGGGGGACACCTAATTCAAGTCACCACGCCTCCCCAAAGTCAAAAAAATAACTAAGATGGAGCCTAGGACTCTGGCCATCTTCACATCCCATCTCCCTCAAAAGCCAGCACCAGAGGGGTTGCATTTGTGGGGTGTCATCAGTAAGTATCAACAGGACCGTGAACAGCCCGCTCCAGTCCCCAGTCCTTAGCAAGACTCCACCTAATCATCGCACCCAACCTGGAGACTTGAGCAAACAGAAACTACCCGACAAAGACCCCAGCCAGGGCAGCAAAAAGAATGCAAGCATACTCAAACACAGAAAGACCCTCGGAAACTTCTTAAATACCATTGCAGGACGGAGGTCCCAAAACTTTTCCACTTTTTCCTTAGACAACATTTTCAATTCACGACTCGAAGCAACTCCTGAGTGGAGGAAAGAGAAGAGAAGAGCTGGAGAGATTGCTCAGTGGTTAAAGGTGCTTGCTTACAAAGCATGCAGCTTGGATTTGATTCTCCAGTATCCAACATAAAGCCAGATGCCCAAATTGGCATGAGTGTCTGGAGTTCATTTGCAGCGGCAGGAGGCCCTGGAATGCCCATTCTCATTCTCTCTCTCTCTCTCTCTCTCTCTCTCTCTCTCTCTCTCTCTCTCTCATAAATAAATTTTTTAATATTTTTATTTATTTGCAAGGAGACAGATAGAGAGAGAGAGAGAGAGAGAGAGAATGAATGAATGAATGGGTATGCTAGGGCCCATGGTCACTGCAAGGAAACTCCAGACACATGTGCCTCTTTGTGCATCTGGTTTTACATGGGTACTGGGGAATTGAACCCAGGTCCTTAGGTCCCTGTGGAGCCCACAGCTCAGAATCTGAGACACAAGCCTTCCCCAGTGGACAGAAAGCCTGATAGAAGGGTCAGGGGTCGCTGAGAGCACCAGGTGGCTCAGGGGCCCCAAGAAAGGCAGTTGTGGTGAAAAGCACAAACCCTCTGGCTTGAGTGCTTTGGGTTTTGAGGGTCTCTTTAGTGGGTCCACTTTTCTAAAGCCATCCCAGTAGTTATACTGATGGAACCCCATCTGTCAATCACAAGAAACATAATTCTCTTTTCTTTAAGTTAGCTTATTTTTTTCCCTACTTGCAACCAAAGCCAAGACCACAGGCAAAGTGGATCTGTGAGCAAAGTCTGAGAGCAGCTCTGTCCAGAGGCTTCATTAAATCCCAGGCTGTTGACCAGCCCTGCTGAGTGTTTACAGCTGGCAATGGTGACAGGGTGTTTCCCCACACCCTGACTGGGACACAAAGGGGACTTGACACTCATACCCCTCTTTGCTCCCCAGCAGCCTCTGCCTTTCCCCACACACCTGCTTCTGATGCTGTGGTGTGCCTCCCTTCCCCAGCCTGCACCCCGGGAAAGCTCTGAGCACCACTCAGGAAAGGAAATATGAAAGGGATGGGCATGACCCACATGTGTGCGCATGGCTTCCCTAAAGCAGAGCCAGCTTCTCAATCTTCCTGGAGGGACAATGCTTCCAGAAGTCAGTCGCTTCCCTGTAGTGCAGAACAAGGAACAATTAGCAACTTCTATCAGGGCCTCTAGGAACAGAAATGGTGGGGGCGGAGACTTTGATGCCTGGCTTCTGAAGTGGCAGAGACCTAGGCCTGATCCACATTAAAGAAGGTGCTGGATTGCTGCAGCAAGCAGGGCTCCTCTGCCTGGGGGGGGGGGGAGGGCAGCACCCAAGAGAGCAGCTCCAGTACCTTCCCCTGCTGGGTGCTCCCCCGGGCAGGGTACAGGAGCCTGGGTTTCCTAAATCCAGCTCAATCTATACTAATAGCCTGTTTTAAGCAGGCAGCAAGAACATGAAATTATGACTTCATTTCTGGGTGACTCCTCATAGCCAGCTTTAACTGGTGATTCCAGTTCATCTCTGGGCCTCTGCCGCAGCTCAGGGAGCCACGACTGGTCTCAACAGGTGTCCGTAGTGACAGACCACAGTTTTCTAAAAACACCTGTGGGCTTGCTGGGCGGTGGAAGAGAGAGTCCCACTCAAGTTGAACATCCAACACACCAGTCTCCCTCAGGACCAATCTGCCCAACATCTCTAGGTGGTGCAAGTGTCAGAAAGAGAAAGATCCTGCCTGCAAGCAAACTGGGAGCTAAGACTCACGGGAAGGGCTGGACCAAAGGCCCAGGGCTAGTCATCTTTGTCTCCAAGTAAACTACCCAGGCATGTTGTCCTAGTAGAATCTGTAACCTCAGCTATTTCGCTGCTGAGGAGAATGCCTCTGATTTGAGCTTGCTGGATGGATGATACAGTCTGTCTAAAAGTATGGTTTTTAGCAAATTGCAAGTTAAACAACTAAAATGAGTACCTGACTCCCTGTGGAGCTCGAACTCAGGCCCTCATGCTTGCATAGCGAGCACTCTTACCCCCAGTGATCTCCCCAGCCCCCAAACAACTTTCTGTTAAGAGAAAGAAGGCTGAGATGTAGCTCAGTGGTAGAGCATGTGCTTAGCATGCATGAGGCCCTGGATTCCATCCTTAGCCACACACACATACATACATACATACATACCCCCCAAAAATCCCCTGTGATTCCTAAGATGGTGAGTCTTCAGTTCCAAAATCTCAGCCTCCAGACTTGATAGGAAGCAAACTGTGGCTGTCTCAGATCACAAGGACACAGCCGATGTCCTCGGCTATACCACCTTGTCTCATGCCCCACTGCTCTCTCCTCAGGAAAGAGTTGTATCCACTTCCATTTCAAGAGAAAACAGAAGAAGCCAGCTGTCATGGTTTGATCCAGGTTATGGAGGTTATAAGCCAGCTTCCCCTTGCCAGTATTTGGCACACCTTCCTGTTGCTGTTTGCAGTGCTGTGGCAGAGGTGATGTCCACCCCTCTGCTCATGCCATCGTTTTCCCTGCCAGGATGGAGTCTCCCCTTGAGTCCTTAAGCCTAATAAACCCATTCCTCCACAAGTAGCTTTTGCTTGGGTTCTTTCTGCGCAGCAACTAAGAAGCTGACCACAACACCAGCCATCTAAATGAGACTTGGGTGAGTCCATGGCCCCAACAGGTGACCGAGTGCACATACCAGGTCAACACTGTATAGCAGACCACCTTCCCATGGGCAGAGGAGCGTGTCCCCTTGTAATGAGCAAGGCAAGAACAGAGGCAGTTTGATGCTGACAGACCCACTCCAGCCTCCTCTCAGGGCTCTGCAGGCCTTGTCTTGCAGGTACCTGAGTTACCCAGACAGCAGCCTCCACAGGGGAAGAGGATGGAGTGGAAATGCCCACGGAGGGCAGGGAAGGGTGAGAAAAGGATCTGAACCCGGGTCTGGGAGAAAATAGAAATCCAAGAACAGCCAGGAGCAGAGAAAAGAGTGAGGGTGGAAGTGTGTGAGAAGGGGTGCTTGCTCCTGCTGCCCCTTACAAGTGACCTCTAGTCAACTGCTGGAGGTGCTGAGTCTCTTCCTTCCTGGGATGCTCAGGTCAGAGCACCTAGGTAGAGACTTCCTTCTCTGAACGTGAGAGAGGCACGGCTGGTCTAAGGCCAGAGCTCACGTCAAGCAGGCAGAGTGCTGAACCCACTGCGTCCACAGAACTGACAGACACTAGAACCACATAGCCAAGGCCTCGCTGTCAGAGAAAGGGCCTTCCTGTGGCCTGTGGACAGCAGGTGTGGACATGGTTCTTCTGGTTAGCAGATACCCATTCGTTGGTTCATGATGGATTACGGAGTATCTTTTACATGCTGGCATTATGCTGGGTGCTGAACATTTAGAACATAGAAGGAAGGAAGTAGACCTCACCTCCCTCAGGTGAGAACAGTTAAATACATCAAGTAGTTCCAAACTGCTGAGTATTGGCAAATGGGAATCACTGGCCATATGCGCCTATACAGATAACATTACTCTAACTGGAACTTGGTTTCTGAGATGCATGTGCGGCTAGTGGACACTGCATAAGATAGTGGATTATAGGACTTGCAGCCATCACAGAGGTTTTGCTGGATGGTGGGAAAGATGGTGGGGACCAGAGTCTGGGGAAGAAGTCAGTCATGGTGGCACAAAGCAGGCTCTGCTACAACTCTGTAGCACATCAAAGACACTAAGTCAGGAGAGCTATGCACAGTCCAAGCGTTGACAGGTGACTTGAAGCCCTGGAGAGGGTTTGCGGTTTAGCCTTCAAGCAGCGGGATGCAGATCCGGGGTTTTAGCCACAAAGGCCAAAGACTTAGGCTGATAGGAAGGAGAATGACAGAAAAGGAGAACAGGCCTTGACCTTTACAGGTCTGATGTGATGACCCAGGTAGATGAGGCACTAACATGGGAAAGACTGGGCCAGGGCTGGTTGGCTTCCAGTGTTCCTGCCCTCCCTCCTTTCTCGTTTTTCATTTGTACTTTTTAAATTTTTTTTTTATTTATTTTTATTAATAAGTAGAAACTGTCATGTACAGGTCTTGGGTTGGTACCACCATTTCCCTTCTCCCTGCCCTCAATTCACTGAGGCCCTCTCTTCAGTGGGACTGCAGAAATGCTCCATTGGATGGAGGGCTAGGAGTTGTGTGAGCAGCCAACAGTTTATTTTTCTGGGGGGAGGGGGCAATGCCTCTGGATAATCCCCCTAATCCCCCACCATGGCTCTTATAATCTTTCTGCCTCTTCTTCTGCAAAGTTCCTTGAGCCATAGTGAGTGAGTTTTAAGTCTGCTTTAGTGCTGAGATTTTGAGTCTCTGGGTTTCTACTTTGGACTGTTTTGAGTATCCTCCACCTGGGTTCTAGATGAGGTGTTAGGAGTAGGCTCTCACTCTAGCCCAGGCTGACCTGAGACTCACTCTGTAGCCCAAGTTGGACTTGAACTCACAGTGAGCCTCCTACCTCAGTCTCTAGTGCTGGGACTAAAGGTGTGAGTCACCAGGCCTGGCTTTGAACATTTATTACTTCTGGTTTTGTTTTGGAGGTGCTGGGAATTGAACCCAGGGCCTTGCCCATGTGAGACAGGCATTCAACCTCTGAGCTACACCTTGCCCTGTTTTTGTTCTTGAGGGAGGGAAAGTCATCAGAGTTCACCTTGGACACAGGAAACCGATGCTCTTCATGAGAAACCCGAGAGGAGATTCCAGGAAAGGCTGGTTCTCAGAGGGGGATCGTAAGTGGGGGTTGTCAGCACATATTATTTAAAACCATGAGCACAAAGGACACAGCTTAGGGAAAGACAAAGAAGGTGCCAGGGCCACAGGCTCAAGGATTCCCACACTTGACAATCTGCAGTCACCAGAGTAGAGAACATGGTGAGCCCTGTGGCAACCATCTGTATGACCAGACATTAGCAAACTATAACCCACCACCTGTTTTTTTTTAAGAATAAAGTTTTATTGGAACAGGAATTTACATATCATCTAGGGTAGCTTTCATACTAAAACAGCAGAGCTGATATGTATTTTAGCAAAGCCTAAAATATGACTCTCTCACACTTTGTAGGAGAACTCAGTTTCCTTCTGTATGAAATGTGTCTCCCTTACAGGATCAAGATAGAATATCTCTGAAACAGAACGGCCAGGGAGACACTGCACACAAATTTCTGCTGAGTCTGAGTCTATCGGCAAGGCTTGCGAAAGAACTTTTCCCTCCTGGCATCGAGTCTGCCGCATCAGCTCTGTTTCCGTGTTCGGCACCCACAAGCTGCACCCACCTGCTCTCCAGAAGCAACTGTTAAGGAGTGTTCATAAATATAAACAGAACATCATTGGAGCTATGGAATCCAGCATGGGATGGGCGTGTGAGAGTAGTTCTGACTCAGTGGGTCTCTGTGCTCACTCATCAGGCCCCTCTCAGAAACCAAAGCATGAGTCCATGAACAATTGGGTTTTCACGGAACAGTCGTTCACAATGCCCAAGTCCACACTGTCAATCTTAAGAGGTAGGGATGGAATTATACAACACCCTTTGCTTACACCCCCTCCCCACCCCTGGCAATGCTGCCCTAGCTGAGGTAATCCATCTGGCTAGAGCAGCCAATCATAGTTCAGGCTAGTGCAGTTTCCTAGGCAACAACAATACAGTCACAGAAACAGAGACAAGGGTCATTGGGGAAGAGTGACCCAGAATCCCAGTCCCTTGATGTGCAGCTCACCTGCAGAGCCAGCCTAGTATGATCAATGCCCAAGACCTAGATGCCTATCCAGCAGCAGCAGGGCACCCCATCCCAGGCCCCAGCAGAAAGGGCTGGCATGACCGCCTGCATGCCCAGGAGTTACCTGGAACCCAAGAACATTACTGCCTTCAGCTCCCCATGCTCAAGGCTCCAGAAAAAAACCTCAAAGTCAGTAAGGGGCCAGAGTCCTTGTGGCCCTGGGTACTAGGCCACCAGCCAAGCCAGAGCTCTCTGGAAATGATGGCAGAGGGAAAGGCACCCTGGAGCCTGCCTTCTCAATGGACAAGTCTGGGTGGGGATGTCTAATTGTGTCCAACAGTAATATCTAAAGTAAAATCTGCTTCCTGGACTCAGAAACCTGTCTGTAGTCCACATTAGGGATGCTGTCATTTAAGCTAAATGACTTAGCCAAGGGTCCCTCAGGAAACAGGCTTTGAAAAGGATCTAGTGAGGGTTAAAGAAAGGCCCGCTGGAAAGATTATGAGAGCTGTGGTGGGGAGAATATCATGCCACCCCCCCCAGTAACAACATACTAGGGCTGGCAGAACTGGGCTGACTACTAGGCTATCCATGGTCCCCTGCCCCAAGGACTGATCCAGACTGCCCACGGAGGAGGATATCCAGCTGATTGGGAATGGGGAGGGGGGCATTGGGGATAACAACTCATTGCCCATTAAATAATGTAACTCATTATGGACAATAAATAAATAAATAAAGTGAATAGAACCTGGAAAAAAAGGGGGGGTGGAAGAAAGGCCTGCTGGAGCCCAGGAGGCATTCCAGCCTGCAGAGTGACTAGCAGGCTGGTGACTTTCAGGTACAGCGCATCCCTGCTTCTGCAGGTGTCTGGTGATGCGCTCTCTCCTCTGAGAAAACCTTCCAAGCAGGTGGACAAGATCAGAATCATGGACAGTGTCAGTTCCCAGGCTGAAACATAAAGAGGGTCAGGAACCACCCCATACAAAAGGGCAGAAACCCACTGTCTGTTCTCTGGTCACAGCCAGGTAAGGGCTCCAAGCCACCCCTCCCAGTAAGGAGTGCCAAAGATCTCTCTCTGTCCTGGCTGCCCTCCAGCTACTTCTGATCCCACCCACCTTCTCTTCAACTTTCTCTAATCCTTCACCTTCCCCAAACTAGCCCCCATGTTCATGTGTGGACTAAACCACATCGTTGTACATCACACTTATTTATCTGTACCCTTCTCTGCAGGCGCATCAATCCCTGAGCCTGTCTGTGGCTTCATCCTCCTTCTCGCCCCAACTCCTTGCCAACCCCCAGAGCCACAGACCTGTGACTTCCCACATTTGCAGTTTGTTTCTGGAGCCCAAACATGTGTTCACTGAAGAGTAGAGAACCAGGTCAACAGCCTGGACTATAATAGAACCCCTACTTTGGCTTCCAGGTTGTACTGGCTATCCTGGTCTGCTCTCTATGGCTGGGATATGTGGATGTGGAGGAAGCTGGGGGAGCCCCGGAACAAGCCTCAACTACTTGGAGGACAGTTCACTTAGCAGAAGCCTAGCCCCCAGGGATGGGAAGGCACTGGGCTGATCAATAGACCCCTTCACTCAAGTACTTCCGGTCCCATTTCTGTACTAAGTACCAGGTCACCCCTCTCCCCCGCCCTGCACAGAGAAATAAGGACTTCCATGGTAGGATTCTCCGTCTTCTCATGCTACCCATCTTTGTTTTGGGAAGTGGTTCCTGTAGCCATCAAAACTTTTCCAGACCGGACAGAAGTGGATGATTTCAGCCTCACAAGGACCTGGATGGAGAGGAGGTGTAACCAGCTCAGGACTTCTCAAACTTGTACTAGCCCCAGACCATCCAGGCACCTTTCAAGAGCCAAAGGGCAAAATGGAAATTCTAATCTGAAAGGGGGAGGGCTGAAACTGAACCATCTGGGACTAGCAAGGGCCTGGTCACCCCTGTGTGACTCACTCCTCACTCCCATATGCCTTCTGCTTGTCCAGTTTTCCCTCCTTCCTCAGCTCTCTGGGACAGAATGAAGCCATCAGCTGAGGCTACGGAATCTGCCAAAGGCATACAAACTTGAAATCTCAATGATATTCTTTAAAAGAAAATCCTTCAGTCACTTCCTAATCTTCTTTTGTTTTCACTCTTACACATGGTCCTCTGTACAACCAGCTTTCATTAGAGGAAAAAAAACAAGGAACTGATCATCTATCTAGATTTCGGCTGTCACAGGCCATGTCTGGCAGCAGGTGAGCACACCATGATGTCACCATCCTGGAAGCCCAGACAGCATCACCTTTCAACAGAAGCTCTTTTCTGCCATGGACCCCACTACACAGCCCGTGTATCATTCATGTGCGTGCATGCCTGCCCAAGAAAGAGCTGCTCTCGGTGCATTTTTATAAAACCTCTGGACTGGACACAGTACATCAGTCAGGAAAACAAGCACAAACCCCAGTTACTCAGAGAAGGGTTTCAAAGGATAGCTGCTAGGAACAGCACCCTCCCCCCCCCCAAAAAAAAAAACTACTTCCTCTCTGTAATCTTTCCAGAACAATCATGCTGGGGGTAAAGGGTGGGATTTGGTGAGTGAGTGAATAGTTTTAATGTTCATTCAAGGATATCTCAAAAGGATCCGTTAGCTCCAGGGAGAGAAGTCTCAGCTGATGCAATGGTACCATTCAATGAAACCATGAAAATATTTGATAAGAAGCTTCCATCCCAATGTGCCCACTCAGCCTCAAGTTTCACTCCACTGCCACCCTCCCCAAAGGGCAGCATCTGCCTAACAGAAAGAATCTCTCCAAGCTCAGCCCTCAGCTGACAGAACACAAGGCATCCACTCAACTGGGAAAGAGAACGTGGATGCCTGGGACTAGGGAGCAGAATTTCCAGTGGCCGAGATGTACATTGTCACGCTGTCCCAAGCACACGATCACATTCACGTTATTCTGCTTTGGTAGATAAGAGCTGGGCTAGCTATGGATGGTGCCTGCCACAGATTACCAGTTTAAAGACTTCTAAAAATTAGGCTGACAGGGTTCTTTTCTCGAGTCCCACATGGCGCCATGCATTTCATGTACCTGGCAATACTGCATGAATAAAAGACAGGACACACAGTATATGGTTCCTGCCATGAAACAAACAAAAACCCCAAACACAATGCATCTCCATTGGAAGATGCTTTCTCAAGTTACAGGGATGGGATGCACACCTGCTTCTAAGAAACACTCACTAAGGAGCCAGAGCCTGGAAAACCATGAGGCTCATTTAGCACCGCATCTCCCCACGGGGCCAGCTCCTCATGGGGACCTGGAGGAAGCCGGTCACCTCCTGTGGGGCTGCATCCCAACTGCAGCGCACAGACCAGCCCCTGGTATTTTTTAACCTCCACATCAACGACTCCTAAGAGCCTACTGCTTACCACCTCCACCCCCAAATCCCCAGAAATAATCTCTTTGGAAGAGGAAAGCAGACCTCAGAGTGGGCTGGGAGGCCCACTTTGGACGGCAGCCTGACTTGCTGAAATGTGACCCAACAGGCAGACCCAGACAGCAAACTTCATCCTCCAAACAAGACGACCGTAACATAAACGGCAATTGTAATAAACACTCCTCCAGGATAAAGGCCACTTCTGAGCACATTAGCTCTGAGGTGTAGAGAAACGACGGATTCCTGGATCCGCGCACAGTCAAGTGCTGCCTCCACCAATGACAAGGCTGTTTGGCTGTCTTTACTAATAATAGCCAGCGGCCTGGTCCTCAGTGCTCACCAGAGAGTATAGGGGTGATGCCTGGGTTAGCTGGACTGTACACTCAGTAAACTCCACACCATCTGTCCAGCCATACCAGTAGCTGAGTGCATACAGTGTTTTCATGGCTCTTCCTAGGAGGAGGCCTTCCCTCCCTGATGCAGCCTGTTCCCTAGCAGGAAATACCACTGTGGAGGGGGTGTAGAGAATAAGACTCTGGGAGATCAGAAGCCCCCAATCATGCACCCTACTGCTCAACCACCAAAAGCAAATTCCAGGGGGTCATGCCTGCTCCGGGCAAAATCTCGGGGCCACCAGATGTTCGGTCCAGCCAGAGCACAAAATGCTTTACAAGCTGCAGCCAGCAGGTAAAGCCTTGCAAGGCTGCAGAGAACCCGGCCAGCCCTGGCTTCAGGCTTCCCGGCGGCGCACTAACAAAGCCGGGCAGCCTCTCCTCCTGGGGGGGGGGGGGGGACCTCCGTGCTGCCAAGAGCGGCACTTACATGGCCTCGGACACGTCCAGGTTCAGGTCACTGGCTGGGGCTGGCTGCAGGGACTGCGACCCTCCCATCCTCGCTGCGCCCTGGCGTGCAGGCTAGCCGCGAGCAGGGCCAGCGTCCTGGTGCGCTTCCTCCAGCCCGGGGCGGGCCGGCCGGCGGCCGGGGCTGCTGCACTGCAGACGGGGACAGCTGCTGGCATCCGTGGCTGCGGCGATGGTGGCGGTGGCCTGAGCCGGGCCGGGGAGCGAGCGAGCGCCCAGGCCGTGTGCGCGCGAGTGCGGCCGGCGCGCGCCTAGGTGTGCGCGCAAGGCACCGAGCGCGAGCTCCGGTCCCAAACGATCTTCCCCCTCCGAAAGCCCCCCTCGGAAAGCCCCCCGGCAGCTCGCTCGTACGGGACACGATGATGTCACCGCCACCAAGCAGCTCCGAGGCCCGCACCTTCACAAAGCTCCATTGCTGGCGGAAACGGGGCGGGGGAGAGGGCGAAGACCCTCCCTCGGCTCCCACGTAAGCTCAGCCTCCCAGCCTAGCCTGCCCGCCCCATTGTGTGCCTTTGACATGTAAATGATTGCTGGGTGGGCAGCCGGGAGGGAGGCCGGGTGGGAGGGGCAAGGTGGTCAGACTGATGGCCATCAAGAGAGTTTGGGGGAGGGTCCTCTCCAGGAAGAGGGAAATGATCCTCCCTTGCCTCTGCCAACAGGTAAACAGGTAAACAGGCGACAGCGATAACTGAGGACTGCCCACCTCTGCCTTCCTTCAGCCGGCTAGGCTGGGGAGAGACTACATAAAGCCTGTCTCAGAGGTAGCCTCCTGGCCTGGCTCCCCGCTCCCAGCCTATCAAGGCCAAGCCTCCAAGGACACCACCTTTGCATAGTCTGCAGAGGTTGGGGTTAGTTGGGAAGAATAAGGCACAGGGCCATCTTCAGGGGTAGAGTCTGCAGCACCATCTTTGCAAAGCCACCAGAAGAGTTTTCAACAAAGACACCCCTGTGCAAGGGCTCATCGGGCACAGCAAGGTAAACTCAGACAACAGGTGTACAGGAGAAAGGCAACTCAGGGTGGCATGCAGAGCCTCAACTCTGATCCTAAACACAAGCTGGCCTACAGTACAAGTGACTGGGATGCTGGATGCCCTATTCCCTTTCCCAGTGGGGAAGCAGCCAGGTACCTCCCTGCCCAGGGCTCGCTTGATCTCCTGGGTCTTCCACTGGAGGCCATTCGACAAAGATTTCATCTCCATATATATATAGGTTTTGGAGGTGTGGGGACCCTCCTCCTCTGAACTCAGTGCAGTGACTTCATCACACACAGCTGAATGAAAGCAACCGCTAGGGGAAAGTGGAAGATTTCCCGTTAGCCTGATATTTATCTAAACTGTGATCCCCAAAAGTATGATAAAAATAAAACCAATCAATGCACACAATAAGATCAAAATCAAGTTGCTCAACACATTTTGAAAATTCCTCCATTACAATGAATGTTTTCAGAAACTATGGCCCAGGATTTGGATGGGCGGGTCTGGAACTATACACCTGCATCAGGACAGCTCCGCAGCTTCATGGCCAGTGGACTTAGCTCATATTTCATATCGGTGTCAAGCAGAACACCAGACCACTCAAACTGCTTCCCAGGGCTCCATGACATGAGAGTTCCAGAAAATATTGAGAACTCAGGGTTTCTTTTGCATTTTAGTGAAATAGCTAATGATGGCGTCAAGCTGCTCTGGAAAACAACTTCTGGGGAAGCCATCCTTCTCTGTCATGGCCAGTGTCATTGCATGACAAGGATCCTGCAACCTGTTCATTCTATTGTGTTGGGGGAGGGGGTGGTTCTCTGTCACAAAGCAGACCTTATAGGCTCCATCTGCAGTTGGGGGCCCAAAGATCTTTACAGTGTGAAGCAAAAAAAGAATCATCAACAAGAATTAGACTATTTTGAGGAAAGGAACCCTTTTCCTGGGCATGTAGGGTATAAACTTCAGTTATATTTGACACTAGAAAAATGCATGGGGTAAAAGGAGGAACTGAAGGAGGGCATGATCCCCAGCCTAAATGTATTCCATTATGTTCCTCACTGGTTCTGTTTTGCCTCTTTAACTTTCCTCCTTCAAAGTTAATCTTCTATAGTCACCTTGAATTTAAGCATGGCCCTGATGAGACCCTGACCTCAATGAGCTCCTCTATAGGCCTCTGGGCCCTGTAAACATCATCCAGGGCCTTGAAGGTAGGCCAAGCCCACCACATGGGCTCCATGGCATCCTAATGTCCCAAGACATACTCTTGAAAGCCAGAGGAACCCAGAAATGCTTCTGTCCTCTCTAAAATAATTAGCAATCCCATGTATATGAACACACCTATAAGATTACAGGCCTGGCACATGCATGGAGACTCACTTGGGTCTATTCTTACATGTTACTTACTGGCAGCAAGCCTGACAATCCCTGTAACCATGAGATAAACAGTGTAGTACATGGTCTAGAGTCTACAGAGGAGCACAGGATGGGGGTCCAATTAAAAATGATGGCTAAGTCAAGCATAGTGTCCCACACCTTTCAAATCCCAGCATTCAGGAGGCTGAGGTTGGAGGATTACGGTGAGTTCAAGGGCAACCTGCACTAGAGTGAGACTCATCCTCAAAAATAAAATAATAATAATGACTAAGCCGGACATGGTGGCATATACCTGCAATCTCAGCACTCAGGAGGTAAAGACAGGAGGATCCTGAGTTCAAGGCCATCCTCAGGTACATCATAAATTTGAGGCCATTCTGGGTCATATGATAGCAATCTCAAAAAAAGAAAAGAAGAATGGGGGGAGGTGGCTCAGTGGTTAAAAGTACTTGCTACACAGCCTGACAACCAGGGTTCAGATCCTCAGAACACATATAAAGCTGGACACGAGCAGTGCACACATCTGTAATCCCTATGTAACTATAGCAATGGGAGGCAGTCAGGAGAAGCCTGAAGCTCAAGGACCAGCTAGAGTGACCTTCATAGCTGCAAAACAACAAGAGAGACCTTGTCCCAAACAGGGGTAGATGGCAAGGGCAGACTCCCAAGGTTATTCTCTGACTCTAATGGCCTCTGCTCTGTGGCATGTATGCAACCATGCACCCATATGTATACACACACACACACACACACACACACACACCTGCACAAATTACACAAAAGGAAAAAAATCACCCCCCAAAAGGGCTAATAGTTTGAAGTACCTCTGACACCCAAGATACAAAACAGGCTCCCCCTTGACCTTAGGCCTCAGGGAAGAATCCTGTTGCTATAGCAGCAAGACCCCCTAGCTCCTAATTACCCAAGCCCACCACCAGAAAGGAAAGTAGGTCAGATCACAGTACAGCCCATGGGGGGATGTGAAGGATGTAAACACAGCTGGAGAATGAATGGACTGGACTTCCATCTGTTTCTTACAGCCCCTGACCTGCAACACCCCCACACACCATGAGAGGCCTTGTCTCCAGGGGGCCTCCTTCCGGCAGCCCCCAGCACCTCAGATGGCACTTAGATGGTACAATCACTTTGTGTATATTTCCAATTCCTTCCCCAACCTGTGATTCCATATGTCCAACCCCAGGACAGACAAGGGTGTCCAGCACTCTCTGATGCCCACACACTGCTCCTGGCACACTCACTCACTGGCTTGTGGGCAAGCAAGGTGTTCAGTCCAAGCCCTGGAGTCCATGCTGATGAGAGCAGGAGACCAGCAGGGCAGGAGACAAGAGGGGGACGGGAGACACTGACAGTCAAAATGGCAGGTTGCTGGCCTTTCTCCACCAGATATGGCAGACCTTGGGTCTTTTCTCCCCTGGACTTTGGGAGATGGGCTCTCATGTCACCTTAGCCTTGCTCCACACATCCCACCTTGCAGGGACAGGAGCCTCACGGTCACCTCACTTCTGAGGAGGTGGCCCATTCCCCCTCTTCCATCTCCCTCAGTTCCTCCTGAGCATAAAAGCCAAGCAAGCTACAGGCCAGCTTCCGGGAGGCTTCTGCTCACAGACCTCCCAATAGGGGAATTTTTATAATGTGGTGCTTAGTTAACCTGTTAGTCTGAAGTTTGTATGTGTGTGCCAGGTGTCTCTGCTCTCTGGCCATGGCCAGTTCCCCTGAATACCAGAGCCCCTAGAAAGGAGCTTCAGGAGGCCCTAGAGGGCCTGGGTGTTAGTCTCCCAATGACTGGAGAAGAGGTAGAAGATCATGGCGCCTGTGACACCAGGGCCATGGGTGTCCTCATCATCTTTATGCATCAGCATTGTATCTGAGGCTCACCTAGGGAATCCCCATAGCTTTGCCCCACTGAACACAAGCTTAGGTGAATCAGCTTTTCCAGAAGGTTCTTGCTTCTCTCCTTGAAAAGTGTTGACCTATCATATGTTTCCCTTACCACCTGTTACCCATTCATACTTGAGACCTCCTGAGTTCCTTCAGGCAAGGAGAGCTCCAAGAGCTGTTCTTCATGGAAAGTGTTATTTTAACACAGCTTAGAAGCCAAGGGATGGGGACATAACTATTAAGCCAGACACAAAAAGTGGCATAAGCATCTGTCGTTTATTGACAGTGGCAAGAGAACCCGGTGGGTGCCCTACACAAACACAAATAAGTAAATATAAATAAAAGATATTTTTAAAAAAAGAATTGCTAGAAAAAAATCAGTAAAGAGAGGTGAGACATTTTCAGTTTAAAATTACCAATTCAGGATACAATCTTTGACAGCTATAGGAAAGATGAGAAGAAGGAAGGAAATAAGAGAGGGATGGAGGGAAGAAAGGAAGAAGAAAAGGAGGAAGGAACAAAGAAATGAAGGAAGGCCAGTCTCGAAATCCCATGCTATACAAAAAGTGAAATATTGAAAAGTCCTGTCACATCCAAAGAAGAAATGAGAAGCATAAACAACATGGAAAACTGAAATCTCAAAATCCTTTTCTTCATAAATTCATTCAGCTATTTTGAAGAGCAAATGGTGGGCAACATTCTTGAGATACCTTTTAGAGAATATCTCTTCCCTAATGTTGTAAAAGATGTAAGCTTGCCATCCAAGGAAGCAAAAGAAAGTAAGGCAGAGAAGTGGGTAAAAGCTGGAGGAGGGGAGGCTCGGAAGTATTGATCCAAGCCTTTGGAGTTGGCTACATGTCTGCTTCTAAGCTTCCCAAAAGCCAGAGCAAAAAAAAAAAAAAGAATCATAATCAGTCAGTTACACAATTTATATAACCTGGCAGGTTAAAAAAAAGTAGCAAGATTTAAAAAAAAAATTCTATGGCTAAGAGGCTTTTCTTGTGACTGGCATTGCTAACACTCTCTCCCATAGGTCCTGTGCTGGGGAACTGCATATATACAATGGATGATGACGTCTACAATATCCTACCACAAATATTCCATTTCCAGTATTCAATTTCATATGATTAACTTTAGCAAGCATGCCAGGAGCTACTCTGCTCCCCCAGCAATGATCATCAGAAAAACCAGGAAGTCCCCAGGACTGTGGGTCTACAAGATCCAGCCTATACCCATCCCCACCTTCCATGTCTCCATGGAAACAAGGTGACCAACTGGGAAGCAAAACCACTTCTAGACGTGGTCACCCCTCAACCACTCCTCAGTCTTTCAAGGCATTCTCTTGGCTGACTGTCAGCAGATGTGCAGGGTCCCCCAACACAAGGCGAAGCCATGAGGATGGAAGGATGCCAAGAAGTCCCCAAAGGCACAAACCCCACTGAAGCCAGAGAAACAGTAACTGAGAGCCTGGCCTGTGGCCAGGATACTGACCAAAGCGAGGTGGTTTCAACAAGCAGGCAGGAGCACCAAGGAAACAGTGGGGGAAAGGAAAGCTGTGTGAGCTGCAGGAGAGGGGAGAGGGGAGGAGTGTGCAGCCTGGAAGTTCAGCAGAAAAACGTGCCCAGATTCCTCCATGTGGTCTGTGTTAAAATCTACTTTTTGTTAAACAGTCATTTTCGTTCCTTTCATTTCCTTTTTCAAGGTAAAGTCTCAAACATTTTCCCCACTATTGACCATAAAATCCTGATTCATTATGGGGATTCATTTTAAATAGCTTTTCCAAAGTAACAACAATTTTTCTCAGATTCCACCGCTCCCTGGAGCTAACTCTATAAACTGGGGTTAAGACCATAAACAAACACAAACATGGAGGCCCATGGCAGGCATTTGGCTCAAGTTCAGACTCCTACTTAGAAATAAAATCAAGTTTTATTCTACAGTGGGATGAGAGGACCAGTGGACTCACCTGGGCCAGGAGATTGCACCTGTCTAGGACCAAAAACATAACCAGCGCTAGCCATCTTCCTTCTCTGAGAACCTCTTCTAAAAGGAACAGAAACTTCTGTACCCACTCTTTAAAAGGTTTGGGTTCTTGTTAAGAAAGCTAAACGTTGTCTCTGGCTTGAATGTTCGTGTGTGGAACCATGGACTTCCTCTAGAGCTTATGTTTACTACTAGTTGGGAAGCTATTCTGTACCAGGAATAAAAGACCTTTTAAGGAGAACACTGGGGTACAAACTGAGAGGATTTCCCAGTTCAACTGGAGAAACAGGCTAAGTTCAGCCACCTACTCCCCTAGAAGGGTGGGAGTCCTTGGGGCCCCAGGGAGGCTGACTGGGAGGAGAGGCCTCCCAAATGAGCATGCCCAAAAGAAACCAGGGAGTCCAGCCTCTCATCTTCCTTCATTGTGAGCACAGAGGCAGCAGTAAGAGTTCATCCAGGCCACCCCTTGTCTGTGGTTTTAAGGGAGATTGTTTTTGAGGCTTGACAAACCTTGAACCCAGCCTGACACATATCACCCACCTTGTGAGCAGGGCAATGGAAACCAGGCACTTCAGCCCAGAACTGCTGACTCAGGCTCTATGAAGGAGCAGAAATTCAGAACACTGGGCCAGAAATAGCATTCATGAGCATCTATTG
Source organism: Zapus hudsonius (assembly GCA_004024765.1). Lineage (NCBI taxonomy): Eukaryota > Metazoa > Chordata > Mammalia > Rodentia > Dipodidae > Zapus > Zapus hudsonius. The sequence continues at coordinate 14,313 of PVHP010001811.1, read as the reverse complement.
ATAGTATACTGTCTGCAGGCGTAGTGAGTGAATGAATGTGTCATCAGTGTGTGTGTGTGTATGTGTGCATGTGTGTGTGTGTGTGCAAATGTGTGCTACCAAGCCCTAAAAATATCACCCTCTTTCCATAACCATCCAAGAGGTCCTGTCTATAATTCTCCCTACAACCTGCCTAGCCATGGCTGGTCACAACTTGTGTGAACTATCTGAGGATGAAGGACATTTTCCCCCTAAATACATCTTTAGGAATTGATTTATACAGGTGAAGACATTTTTCTATGACCCGAGTCCTGCCTTGTCTTTCTGACTTATGGAAAAACAGCAAGACACCCCTGGGCACAGACATGACCATGGCCAAACCTCCTAATGGCTGCAGAAGCTGGTGTCTTATGTAAGTTCAACAAAAACAAATGCAGGGTGTATCTACAGGTAAGCTATTAATTCAGAAAACCCACAGGCTCAAGCAGTGCATGAGTACTCCATGGCTCATTCTGTGGCTGCCTTACTTGGGGAATGGGCCCCAACATGGGGCAGGGTCAGTTCCAGGAGGAGGAATGGCCAGTGTTGGGCACATGGGAGACCCTCATTGGCTAGGCCCACAGGTGACGGACAGTAGGACAGACAGATCTGTGATTATAGAAATAGAAGAAAATCACAAGTAAAGTGGCCAGCACTGGAGGCCAGAGCCCACGGAAGCTAAATGGCCCAGCTTCCGAAGCCACACAGAGACCCTGGGCACCCCATGCCAAGGCCAAGGCCAGAGACACTCTCTCTAGTCCTGACCTCCATTCGCTCCCTGAGACAGCTCTTGGTTGCGTTTCTGTGATTGGTTTGAACCAAACTCCCATTCTCAGCCACCTAAATAAAAGATTAAGGATCAACAACAGAAAAAAATGTCTCTCCTACTTCTCTTGGCTTCCTCATGCCTATTTCCTCGCTGTACCATGGAAACAGTACCTGCTCCACAAGAGAGATGTTACAGGTTTCAATGAGATCATGGATGAACAGCAGGACCAGGCATACGGCAGACACTCCATACATGGCACTGAGGCTGCTTTGTGAAAAAGCAATCATTTTGGCCCAAGGACTCTGATCCCATCAGCATCTCCGGGATGCTATACCCAGGGTTCCTCAGTCAGGCAGGGAAGTTACACAGGCCAGAAGTTTCCTGGAGGAGTCAACTCAGATTACCCACTCCAGAGCTTCTTATCACAGCTTTGCCTGCAGAGCTTAAAACCTCAACCAAAGTTCAAACCTTGCTGGGCCTCAGTTTTTCCCACTTGTAAAATGGGAACAATAAAATATATTTGCCTGCCAGGGCTGTTACGGCCAGTAAGAGACATTAAATATGTACCTAAAGCATTTCTCTCAGTGCCTGGCACACAGAGAATGCTCCATGGAGGGCAGCTGTGGTCATAGTAGTAAGAAAGGTAATACTATTTGGCACTGCTACAGGGGAAACTGAAACCCAAACCCACCACTTTCCTTCTCCACTGACTCTCCATGGGAGCTGCAATTACCATCCTGAGACCTGCCAGGCAGCACAGCCAGTTAGTACTCAAACAAACCATGGAGAAGGAGGGATGGGAGGTAGGGGTGGGGTTGGTGGATATACGGGATGGATGGGATAGGATGGAATCATGGATGGGATTCAATGGGATGATGGATGGGTGGAATGATAGGAGAGGAGAGGATAAGGCAGAGTAACAAGGCATCTCTACCAAAGGAGGTTCTGTGTGTCGGTTCCTGTGAACCAGCCCCAATATGGAGCTCTGCTCTATGGTTAAGCACACTGTCCCTGGGCAGGCTGTGGGTCCTCTAAGCTGCAAGACTTCCTGTTTATTTTTGTTGTTGTTGCTTTGATGTAAAAATGAGATCTCCCGTGCCTCTATAAATTCACTTTGCTTTGTTCATGGGCTTTCCATTTCCTTGTCTAATACAAGAAAGGCAGGCAGACCCCTTACACAGCCCTAGGTAATGAGACTGGGCAAGGTGGGTTTTCAGAGACTGGGAACGGGGCACAAGGTGGGCATGTTGTCCCCTGTGATGGTTAGGTTTTGTTGTCAACTTGATCTTTTGAATTATCTTAGATGGGTCTCTGAGGATGTCCACAGGAAGGCAGTCCTCTCAGGGTACAGGATGTCAGGAGGCTCAGGGGATCGAGAAATGAACATCCCTTCATGGGAGGGCAATAGAGGAAGAAAATTCCAGAGATTCAGGAAGCCAACAAGTCTGGGATAGGGTCGTAAGACATAAAAGGGAAAGAAATCTCCTTCAGCACCCTGCCTGTTTGCTATTCTGTGTGTGCGATGCTGGTGATGGGTTTCTCTCTCTGCTTGGACTGTGAAAGGGGGCCAGTCTCTTCTGCCATCATGGAACTTCCCATGAATCTGTAGTTTCAATAAATCCTTTCCTCCCATAAACCGTGCCTGGTTTTTAGAGATTCATCTCAGTGGAGTGTGACTGACTACAACATCCACAAAGAGCCATCCATGTCTTTTCTTTTAGCCCAGGGTTTCCTACTGGTAGTGAACCTGGGGAATTGCCCCCCTCAAGCCCTGAGCCTTGGAACCAAGATGAGGAGCTGCGGCTGTTGCTGAGCCTGAGGTCCTGGCTAACTTGTGCCCGCAGCCCCTGCCCCGAATCAAAGCCCAACCTGGGAGTTGGAGAGTCCCAGCAGAGACTCAGAGAGAATGTGGCTGCCATTTTCAGGGCTACCACGACCTCATCGGCACCCGCGGTTCAGGCCTGCTGAGAGGAGATAAATAAACCCTGAGCCACGGATGCTCAGACCCTCCCCATCCATTGGCCATCACCACAGTTCAGGCCTCCACTGGGACAATCTCCACATGGGTCTCCAACCTCCAGCCTCTGCTATCCATCCACTGTCCTCAACACCAGAAAGTTCCCCAACTTAAATTCCATCCTAACTCTCCCCTGTTCGAGAAGAGGAGATGGATTTCCTTCCTCTTCTTAGCTCCCAGCAATCCCTGGGCTCCAAGCCACGCTGGCACTAGTCTGCTGCTGTGCCCATGACCTTGGTTTCTCCCCACAGTCCCACCAGCTTCTCCCTGACCTGCTGTCTAAGTCTGCTGGACTGCCCCATACCCACAAACCTTTGCATGTATATGAGTCCCCCCCCCCAGCAAACAATGGAGATGCCCTGGCCTGTGAGAAGCCTCCCCAGCTTCTCCAGACAGAGTGAGAGGCTCTTCTCTTGGGTCACTTGTTCTCAGCCCCACTGCATTCTGTTCTATTCACAGAACGAATTTCTGTCTGTATTCTCTCCCCCAGCATCACTGGAGTTTGAGGGAGTCAATGTTAACTAAATGCCTTCCCCTTATCAAGCTCTGAGCTATCTGGTTCGTATATTTACTCTTCACGACAACCCTTATGAGGTGGTTACTACTAGCCTTATTTTAAAGATAAACTAAGTCCAGAGAGGGGAGGTGATGTGTCAATATCACACAGCTCAGAATTGGGCCAAGAGGCATTTCTCTCCAACTTAAATTCCTCCCAGCACATCACATGAACAGGGTGGGGTACAGATCCCAGTAAGACGCTGGGTCTACTGAGTTGGTGGGTGGGTGGATGGTCGAGTGGGTGAACAGATACTCAGGTGAGTGGATGGGTGAATGTAAGTGTGGATGAGTAGGTAGGTGGATGGAGAGACAAAACATTGGAGGGTGATGAAGGGATGTAGTGGTGGATGCTGAATTAAAGGTATGTGGGGGGCTGGAGAGATGGCTCAGTGGTTAAGGCACTTGCCTCCAGTGCCTAAAGCCCCGGGTTCAATTCCCCAGGACCCACATAAGCCAGACCCACAAGGTGGTGGCCCTGGTGCGTTCTCTCTCTCTCTCTCTCTCTCTCTCTCTCTCTCTCTCTCTCTCTCTCTCTCTTTCTCTGCTTGAAAATGAATAAAAATATTTTTAAAAAAATAAAGGTATGTGGATGGATGAATGGGTGGCTAGATGCGTGGACAGGAGAGTGCAGGTGGACTGATATCAGATTGACAGACAAACGGAAGTGGGTGGATGGATCAAAAGCGCAAATCAAGCCAACGAGAGCACCAGAAAGCACTTCAGGACCTCAGACCCACTGGTCACGTCCTGCTTCCGACAGCAGCAGCCTGCGGCTTCACCTCCTGAGCCAAAGTATAACAGAAACCGTCTTGCCTTCGAAAGGCGGCAGCCCTTAGTCTGGTTGGGGGCCTGAGCCAAGCGGGTTCTGGCGAGAACACCACGTCCTCCCTTCTCCCTGCCTCTACCCTTGGTTTGGGGTTTATTTCTTTACCTCCTTTGGGCTGTCTGTGTGATGGAGCCTCTCCTAGCCAACCCCCTTCCCACACGTCCAGCTGTGTCTGGAGGGCTCGAGTTTCACACACTTGGCTTAGAAGAAGAACACTTCCCAAGACACACAAAACAGGCCAAGGGCTGTAAGTGGGTAGCTGTGCTGGGGTGGAAGGTAAGCTCCTGGTCTCAGCCACCTCCATTCTGAGAACAAAAGGTTCCCACACTGCCCGCCATTCATACCTGACTCCTCCAAGCCCCATAACAGCAACTACGTCTCACTGAGCCCACACAGGCTGCTCCGGGGTCAGGGTCACAAGGCAGAAGCTCCCTAGCTATGCTACAAAGTAGTCCTGACCACTGCACTTCCTGCCCAACTCCCAGTCCCCTCCCAAAAGGAGAGAGTACCCAGCTGGCCAGGTGACAATCCTGAGCCCACTGTCTCCCAAAACGGTTTCTACTCAGAGAGAGGAGGTCACCCTCTATTTGACCCCTCTGGAGAAAAAAGGAAAGTCTCTCTCTGCTCAGAGCCTCCAGCTGAAGGCAGAGCTCTGGGCACACCTACCCAGCAAGTGCCAAGTGCTCAGCAGCTGCCCAGCACCAGTCACAGGCAGGGGACCATGAAGGAGCCAGGAGACCTGGGTGGATCGTCTCTGTTTGCTCCAGTAGAAGAGGGATATTGTACCATAGGTGCCTGACCAGAGTGCCATGGAACAAGAGGAGCTTTTCAAAAACTATATTATTTGCAAAAAGAGAGTCAGAGTGAGGAGAGAGAGAGAGAGAGAGAGAGAGAGAGAGAGAGAGAGAGAGAGAGAGAGAGAGCTCACCAGAGCCTCAGCCACTGCAAATTCCAGATGCATAAGCCACTTTGTGCATCTGGCTTCACGTGGCTACTGGGGAATGGAACCTGGGTCATTGGGCTTTGCAGGCAAGAGCTTTAACTGATGAGCCATGTCTCCAGCCCGGAACAAGAGGATCTTAGTGCAGGGTAATGACTAGAACCTGGCTTATGTAATGCTGGAGGCATAGAGTCTAGCCCACAGAGACCCTCAGCCCAAACAATGCAAGCCCTGCACCCTGGCAAGGAGGAACCATGCAGTTCTGCATGGTCTGCCCCTCCCGCCCACGCTCATACAGGAATTCCATCCCCAAAGCCTTACATTAACAGCACGAAGAGGGCGGAGACTTAATTAGAGGTGGTGCCTTTGGGATGTCATTAGGTTTAGATAACATAATTAAACAGAGCTCTACAACTGAATCTTGGCGAATTATAAGAAAGGAGACAGAGACCAGACACACATGGGTTCCCTGCCTCGTGTCATGTGATGCTCTGTGAATATCTGTCATGAGGTGAAACAGCAGGATTGGGGGGGGGTGTCCAAAAGCCAGTGCCATGCTGTTTGGACGATGGGCCTCCAAAAAGACGAGATAAATAAATGTCTATTCTTTATAAAGTTAGCCTGCCTCGTGTACTTCATTATAGTTACAAAACATAAGCTACTACAACACCCATCTACAAAAGGAACTGCTGAGGTGAAGAACCAGAAAATTTCAACGAGTATGGGTGTCTAGCTTGGGGAGAGGCAGGGAGGTCTCTGCTTGCCTCTTGCACAAACAAAGCTCTTGAGTCTTGGAGGAGCTTTGGTAGAAAGAGGCCAGCAATTCGGGGCACGTCACCACAAAGTCAGGTGAGCCCACAGGCTGTGCTGGGACAGTGCTTCTCAGGACATGTCACTCCCTGAGCCTCCTGCACCCGTGCGAGGCTTGGCTGTCTTCCCAGACAGGCAGTCCCAGGCCAGGTGATGCCAATTCCAAAGAGATGGCTTCTCCCAGCGGGGAGCAAGGGAGGTCAGCTCTGAGCAGTGATGATGTTTGCTTGGGTCCATGTGCCACCTGGCCCATGTGCCAACACACCAAAGCTCTTGGCCACAGCCTGCCAAGGTCAGCTGAGGCTACCCTGGTATAAGTGAGGGCTTGCAATGTACGTTCCTGGAAAGTCTCATGGGCTCTGCCAACCTCAGACTCCCATGGCTGTCCCAACAACACTGGTCAGGGAGGTCCAGGAATGTAGGAAGCCTCAGAGGACCCCAGAGGAGGAGACAGGAGTCCCCTCCTGCTACTGCAGTCACCTCCCTCCCTCCCAGGAGAAGCTCCTAGCTCCAGGCAGGTTTGGGCAGAATGCCTATCATGAGTGACCTCTCTGAGTGACCTCTCTCTCTTGAGTGACCTCTCTCTCTGAGTGACCTCTCGCTGAGTGATCTCCCTCTCTGAGTGAACTCTCTCTCTCTCTCTGAGTGAACTCTCTCTCTGAGTGACCTCTCTCTGAGTGACTTCTCTGAGTGACCGCTCTAAATGACCTCTCTCTCTGAGTGACTCTCTCTCTGAATGACTTCTCTTTCTTCCAAAACTGTTTCCATTCTACCCAAGCACGTGGTCTAACGATTATCACTGGGCATAGGGGAGTGAGAAAACCACTGTAGAAAAGGCATTTGAGCTCAGAGTTCGATGCCCCAGCACTTACACAAACAGCTGGGTGTGGCCATGGACTCCACAACTCCAGCCCCATGGGGAGCGAAGATCAGAGTTGCTGGTGCTCACTGGTCAACCAGTCTGACTGAAAACGAGAGATTCCATCTCAGAAGAAAATGCAGATGATAGAAGGAGACACCAGATGTTCTCCTCTGGCCGCTGCATATGTGTGCATGAGGCAGGCATATGCATACACACGTACACCCCATGCCACATACAATACACTCACAAAGAGAGAACAAGAGGGGCTGGAGAGATGGCTCAGCGGTTAAGGCACTTGCCTCCAGTGCCTAAGGCCCTGGGTTCAATTCCCCAGTACCCACATAAGCCAGACTCACTCTCTCTCTCTCTCTCAGTCTCTCTCTCTCTCTCTCTCTCTCTCTCTCTGCTTGAAAATGAATAAATAAAATATTTTAAAAAAAGAGAGAGAACAAGAAAAGGTGTTTTGACTGAGACTGAGGCAGGGTCTCCACAGGGGACCCGAGAACCAGGTGGCTACAGGAAGGCACCCTGCAGGCTTGCAGGAGGAAAGCACCCCATGACTAATAGGTTGCACCTGTTTCAGGACACCAGGTCTCACTGCCCTGCTGTCCCTGCCAAGCCCGCAGATGTGTGGCCTGCAGAGGCCTTAGCATCATGAAAGCTGCAGGTGCTGACTCCAGCAGGAGAAACTACCTGGGCAGTGGGAGCAGAGGAGGCCTGTACCCCACATCCTCCAAGCCAAGAGGACCCCAGACTCCACCGAGGCTGGAGAATCACTACTTCCATTTCTGTAAGATGAAATGTTCACTTGCACATTGTTGAAATCTGCACTGAGCATGTCTGGGGACCCATCAGATGGGTCATGGACCCCTGGACCTAGGCTCTGGTCTAGTGACCAACAGCAGGATGGTGACCATGGTCACACTTTACACACAGAGATGGAGCACAGCTGGCTGGTGTCCTATGCAGCTGGGCTAGGGCATGAAGCCTCGGGGTACAGGGAGGCCATCAATCCTCAAGTGTCTTTGTCCTGCCAGGCAGCTAGCAAGGTCTTTTTAAAAAATGCAAATCCGATCACATCACCATCCTGCCTAAGGGCTTCTGGACACACTTAAAAGAAAGGGAAAGGAACCAATGGTTAAAGCTGAAACCATCTATGTGACCAAATATAGCAGCCTTGGATTATAGCCCAAAGTATAAAGTAAATGCCCACGAGTCACACTGACATAAATAAATAATTGAATGCATTAATAAGTGGGAAAAGGAGACAAACCTCTTGTAGAGAAGAGTGTAAATAATTTATGTAGCCCCTTCCCTAACAGAAGGGAGCACCTTCCCACGCTGAAGTGGTTTCCTTACAGATGCCACAGGAAGTTGAGCAGCCAGGTCAGGCATCAGTCCTGCTGACGGAGGGGCCCTCAGTAGGATGAAAACATATTTCAGCTTCTGTCATTTTTCTACCCCCAAACCCATGACTACAGTCTAATCCTAAAATACAAATCAGACAACTTCCAATGGAGAGGCGCCCTTCCAAATGACTGACAAGAACTCCGGGAAAATATCAAGGTCACCAAACACAAGGTAAGGTCAAGAACTACCATAGCCAAGAGGCTTCAATGAGTATCCTGGCACTAAATCGAGGACATTAGGGGAAGCTGAGGAAGACTGGATAAACTGTAAACTTTACTTGACATGAATGTATCAATACTGAGTCAATAATTGTGAATGAAGCAATATTGGTTCAGTAATTATACCAAATTACCATAGAGGCAACTATGTGCCTGAATGGGATAGTGAGAATGTTCCATTCTATTGTCTAGATTTTTCTGTAAATGTAAATTGCACTTTTAAAAAAGTTCTAATAAGCCAGGTGCAAGGCTGTGTGTCTTCAATCCCAGCACTCAAGAGGCTGAGGTGGGAAGACTGCTGTGAGTTCAAAGCCAACCTGGGGGCTGGAGAGATGGCTCAGCGGTTAAGATGCTTGCCTGCAAAACCTAAGGATCTGGGTTCAATTCCCCACTACCCACATAAGCCAGATGCACAAAGTGGTGAATGCATCTGGAAATTGCAGTGGCTAGAGGCCCTAGTGCACCCATTCATATTCTCTCTCTCTCTCTCTCTCTCTCTCCTTCTGCCCTTGCAAATAAATAAATAAAATATATAAAATTTTTTAAAATTTAAAATTAAAAAGCTAGCCTAGGCTCTAGGACAGCCTAGGTTAGAGAGAGACCCTGCCTCCAAAAAAAAAAAAAATCTGGGAGGGGGAACAGGGGGAGAGGGTTGTAATTATAATATATTGCTTGTATTTATGGAAGTCATCAATAAAAAAAGTTTTTAAAAACATACTAACAAAAGCCAGGTGTGGTGGTGCACGCCTTTAATCCCAGCATTCAGGAGGCAGAGGTAGGAGGGTCACCCTCTGGGTCACCCTCGGCTCCCTTCTTTCCTGGCTCCTGCCACACAGAATTCTTCAGCTTGGCTCCCTCGCCATGCCTTCTCTGTCCCCAGGGTCATTACATATGCTTGCAACATTTATTCTCTCCCCAGTGGAGTGAAACCTGCTCAGCCTTCACATCCTCATGAGTGACAGACATCCCATTACAATGGCTCACTCCACGTCTGTCTTCAGCAGTGGGTCGTAGGCTCCTTAAGGGCTGGGCAGTAGGTGCCTTCAAGACATCTGTGCCCTGTCTCTAGCATGGTACCTGGCCCAAAGAACCCAAACCCATGCTTCTGGCATTCAGATTCATAATAAGACTCAGAAGCTTCACGACAGGGGGCTGGAGAGATGGCTCAATGGTTAAAGGCACTTGCTTACAAAGCCTGACAGCCTGGGTTCAATTCCCCACTACCCATATAAAGCCAGATGCACAAAGTGGCATATGCATCTGAAATTTATTTGCGATAGCAGGAGGTCCTGGTGTGTCCATATTCACGCTGTCTCTTTTTCTCTCAAACAAATAAAATAATTTTTTTAAATAAAAAAGCTCCAGAATAGAGTAGGCTCCAGGAAACAGACACCCAGGACATGATTACAACCACCCTCATGAGGACTGTGTCAAAGGCCAGGTGAGCTCTGCAAAGGAGAACCTGGGGTACGTGGCCCCCACTCCTCCCTACATGCGAGGCTCCTCAGACTGTCTGCAGCAGAGAATGAATAAACTGGTGTTGTTCTGTGTGTGCATGTGTGCATGCTTGTTCGTATACATGTGGGTGCACAAGTGCAGGTGCACGTGTGTATAAGTGTATATGGAGCCGGAGGTCAACACTGGGAATCTTCTCAGTCCTTCTCCACTTTATTCTTTGAAACTGGGTCTCTCACTGCAGGTAAGCCCCAGAGGTCTGGTTGGCTCTGCTTCCTTGGTGCTGGGATTACACAAAGCTGTTATCATGCCCTGCTTTTATTTTATTTTTCACTTTTTTAAAAAGAGTATTTTTATTTATTTGTAAGTGAAAAGAGAAAGACAGAGAGACACAATGGGCGTGCCAGGGCCTCCAGCTCCTGCAGACAAACTCCAGATGCATGCACCATTGTGTACATCTGGCTTTCTGTGGGTACTGGGGAATTGAACCCAGACTGTCAGGCTTTGCAGGTAAGTGCCTTAACTGCTGAGCCATCTCTCCAACCTAAAAATTGAATTCTTTTTAGAGGTAAAGCTACAAGAATTTTAACAAGCACCTAGTCACGTAACCACCACTACAACCAATGCCGAAGACATCTCCATCATCCCACCATCAGGACCCACTTCCACCTCCCTCCCCTGGCAGCCACGGACACTGCCCATTCCTTCTAGCTTTGCCTTTCCCAGAATTCCCTGTATGTGGAATCCTATGGAAGAAACATTCCTACACACATGCTATTGGTTCTGTGTCTCTGAAATCCTTGGCTTGCTGCTGGCATCCCCTGCTACAGGAAGAGGTGGCTGGCTCAGGAAGTTTCGGAGTAGCTAGAGCCCAAGTGCTTGCAGATATGGTGTCAAAACCTTGCATTCTCCATCCTAAATAGAGCTCACTCCCATGGCCTAGGGGTAAGACCACCAGGCCCAGTTCTCCAGGGCAGCTGCTGTAGAGGGGGCTTGTACAGTACCTGCTTATATCTTTGGCCAGATCCTGGCAGGAGGCAGTGAGGGCTTCTACTCCATGGCCAGCTGGGGCCGAAGGTGACGCTGCATGTTCAGAGGACACAGGAAGTAGACTTGCAGGGACAGCAGCTGGGGAGGTGCTGGAGACACAATGGGAGAATTATACCAAATGGAATTCATCTCATTAATGGCACATTCATCAGTCCCCTCTTACCCCACCCAACCCACCCATACTTGTGGAGTGAACAATTTGAAAGATGCAACACGCAGTTTCCCCGGGCTACCCCCCCCAACACACATGGTGGGGGCCACAGTGACAAGCCAGGCCCACAGGGTCCTTCGCCATCTGGCTCTAGCAGAACCAGGTTTCATGAGCCACTTAGGTGTTCAGGATTCTCTATGTCTTTTCTTGTTTAATGTTTGTTTGAATAAAACGTTTTAAGAACAATGGTTTCTAATAGTTTTGTAAAGACAACGGAGTTCTGAGTTGAAAAATTAAAATACAACTTTGCAAATTTTCCAGTTTGGCCCAAAATTTTGAGAGTAAAGTGGAGGTGAAAGGATGATGGGTAGGTAGCCAACGAGACATAGTGACACCTCCCACTCCAGGATCAGACTGCGGTCCGGGTGGATTTCCTGGTGTAGTGAGTGATCGCCCCCTCCTGGACAGCCAGGGAACCTCCAGGGTGCCAGGGCCTCAAAGGAAGGGCCTGGAACACCAGCCCAAGCTCAAGAGGCTCTGGCAAAAGGCATGACTGGCAATGCCATCCACACCGTGGGAACTGTCTTCCTCCAAGCGAGCAGCCCATCCAGGCTCTGCAGTCATCCACACGACCGTCCCTGGGGAGCTGGCCTGCTGAGAGCTTGTCCTAGGGGCCCGGGCAGGAATGGGGTGACTCAGCAACAGCAGGGCTTAAGACCTTGCCTGCGGTGGCAGCTGGGGTTTGAGGTTTCACAGCCTGTGGTTCACGATCCTGTCTTCTCTGGGAGGTAAACCACCACCGAGAATGAGTGTCTGAGTCACCATGTCCGGCTCCACCTTCTAGGTTGGGACCTGGCCCTGGGGAACCTGGGCCATCGCCTCAGGCTCCAACTCCTTGTGCCTTGGAAAGAAAATTCTTAGTCTTGTCCAAAGCCCTGTGGTGACTCAGCAGATTCCACAGAACCAGCCTGGAACTTGCCTCTGCCTCCCCTCATGGTTCTGCCCCATTGGCCAGGCCTCTTTCCTTCCCACAGCACCACTCGCTCCTGGGCAGGCAGCTCAGTGCCTCACTCTCCAGGATCCAGTCATGACCAGCTGTATAAACCCATCCTCTACCTGGGTGGCATACAGGGTCCCCTGTCATCCTAGGGAGCCCAGCTGTGAGCTCCAGAAACAGAGACCACATCTGTCCTATGCATCCAGCCGGACCATCCAGGGTCTACCAACACACGGGCAAAGAGATAGCCCAAGAGTGTCCCCCTAGCTGTGACCAAGTGTCATCAGCTCTCGGGGCTCTATAGAAATCGGGAGGAAAAACAAGAACCCAGAACCTAACAGTCACACGGGCCCTGAGCAGCCAATCCACAAAGACAAAAACTGATAGGTAAACTGAATATAGTGGCACATGTCTCTAATTATAGCACTTGGGAAGATAAGGCAGGAGGATTATTAGTTCTAGGCCAGGCTGGGCTATACAACCAGACCTTCTAGCAAAAAACAAAACAAAACAAAACACGGGCTGTTTAAGCTTCTTAAGAGAGTCATTTTCATCCTGCTTTCTTCATATTTATAGTCAGAAAAAAGCAAGCTGCTAGTTCCCTCATGAGATTCTTCTGCTGGCTGAGCTCCTTGCTCACTCGCTTCTTCCCAGATTTGCATTCATTAAATGCAAGCTGAGGGCAAGTGGGCGGGTGGGTCTTCACTACAGCACGAGGAGGAAGACAGCTTCAATTACTGGCACAAGGGTTGAAAGACAGCCTTAGATCTGTGGTGGCCCCATGACTGCCCACAGCTGGGACTCTGACAAGGACATCCCAGACTTTATCCGCAGCTGTCCCTCCTTTGAGAAGGGCAGGTCTAGGCTCTCCCAGCACCAAGAGGCCCTCGGCTCTGTAGCCTGGAGAGCCTGGCTGTACTTAAACCAGTGAGTCCTTTTCCCCAGGGGCCACCCATTGGCTCCCTCCTCCACAGCCACACCCTTCCCCTTCCTGCCCTAGCTTGTTCCCATTAGGCAAAGGCACTAAACAAATGACTCAACAGACCAATTAAGAATGGTGCCTGCCTCAGGAGCTACTTCTTGGCCCATCCTCAGTAGCTGAGGAGATCAGGCCCCAACAAGGTAACAAATGAATCACCACCAAGCCTAACACGTGGGTACCTTGACACCTCCTGGCCCTGGCTGAGCTCCTTCCCTCTTGGCCCTCCTCCTCCAACTTGGAATGGCCACACCAACGGGCTAGCACCAGAAGTCAGGACTGTTGGACTCTTCCTGTTCTCTTCACTCAGGACCCCTCATCACCCCTTCCTGCTGAGTCACCTCCTTCTTCCGGAATCCAAGCTCTCTGTCCAGCCACCTTTGTACCCCGGCCTTCCTCCTTCGGGGGCAGAGCTCATGGAGTTCTCTGCTGTGCCTCTGCTGGTTTTGTCCCCCATAGGTCCATGTTCCCGCACTCATCAGAATGGCCCAACTCAGGTCTGGCCAAGTCTTTCCCTTTCCTAAACTCCTCCCCAGCATCTCATGTCTTCTGGGATGCAGGAAGAGTCTGCAGGGGGCTCCTCAGGCAGCTCAGAGTCACCTTCAGGCCCAGCTCCATGGCTCCCTGCTCCAACCCCACCCAGCAGACAGGTCTCTAGGAGACCCTGAAAGAATGCCTTTGTTCAGGCAGCATCCACCAGGAAGGCCCCTGCCTACTTTCCACAGGTGCCAAATAAGGAAGTCCTCTCCTGAAGGGGGTGACAATGGCCACCTGCCCTGAGCTGGCTGTTAACCTCTGGAAACGTGTCCCACTGTCCTGCTGGACCAGAACTCAAGAGCAGAACCCAGGTCTGCCACAGCACCCTCCACGCAGCAGGCCCAGGCTCCCCGGCCTTGTGGGGCCATCGAGAGTGACACAACTATTCTATGTTGTGGGAATGTCAGAGCCCACGTGCCCAGGCTGGCCTGGCAACGGGATCTGTAGGCAAGAGGAATGCAGGAACTGCAATGTGAGACTCTGGGGCCGCATTCCACAAGTGCTGGGATTTCAAGAGAGAGACACAGAGGGCCGAGCCTTGGAGTGTGGCACTCTGGGTCACCACTCAGGTCACATATTCAGAGAGCTGGCCCTGGACGTGACGAGCTTACACAGCCCCTAGCCCGTTCCCGCCTCTAACAAGGCTGTAGGAGGTCCTGGCCCACAGCCTTGGGCCTAGTCTCCCATGCCCAGGACCATGCCCAGCCATTAGTGGG
>PVHP010001810.1:79389-100095 GCA_004024765.1 Zapus hudsonius | reverse complement strand
TAAACAGAGACGATTGACACGAAACACAATCTGCTGCCATGAGTAGGCTGACCACACCTCCTACTGGGAGGGAACAGCGAACCAACAAATGAGCACTTGTGTAATGGAGGAGCCTGGGCCTGGGGGATACAATCAACAGCTTTTAAGTTCTACCAATTTTCCACTTAGTGATGGGGACCCCTTGTCTGGAACTAGGGATTCAGGGCGATAGGCACCGTATCCCGTACTTTTGGGCTCCCAAAACAAGATGCACTATGGGAGCGAGTGACAGGGAGGCTACTAAAAATAGAATCTAGGTAATCCAGAATTGTGTATATTTGTTAACCTACACTGATCTCACTCTCTGATGGAGATTGTGTTTGTATTTTTCAGGATGCAGCGAGAGAGCTGGGGCCCATCTAACCCTACCAACCAACCGTAGGCCGATAGCTGAGATTCTGGCAAGAGGGGAGCCACCACAGTCATATCATGGAGGATCCAAATGGAACCCCGCAGAGAATGACGAGATGAACAAGGGGCCCACAGCCACAGCCATTAAATCAACACAGGATAAGCCAGTGAGACAGAAACCAACGATGATTTTCGACACAAAGACCCCTAAACTCACAATCTTAAAGCAACCTTAATACTCATCCACCACAACTCAGGGAACTGAGCGGAAGAGGGGGCGGAAAGATTGTAAGAGCCATGGTGGGGGAGATTACCCAGAGGCATGGCCAGGAGAACCTGGCTGAATACTAGGCTATCCATGGTCCCCTGTCACAAGGACTGATCCAGACGACCCGTGATGGAGGTTATCCAGCAGATTGGGGATGGTGGGGACGGTGGGGAATTGGGGATAACAACTCATTGTTTGTCCAGTAAATAATGTAATTCATTATGGACAATAAATTTAAAAAAATGAATTGAACATTAAAATAGGTTAAGATGTTAAAAAAAATTCTGTAACACAAGTATATTTTGTCTTCCCTGTGGACTCAAAGTCCATGAAGAGCTAGCATGTTAGTAAGAAACAGCCGCCTGTAGTTTTCAGTCTTCTATTTATATTGGCATGAGAACTTTCAAGTTCTTAAAGGTCAATACCATAACCTCACTTGGGAGTTTCTTAGAAATCCTCACTTTCGACTTTTCATATTTTTAAAGTAAACCCATAATCATGTACTTGGTCAATCACTACCATGTCTTCTAGAACATGTCTTGAACATTTATGCTGTTATAGGATCTGGAAAGCATCAGACATTATCAGGTTTCTTAAAGGAGAGGATGCTGACAACATGATCCTCAAAAAAGGATGAAAGATTAAGTATTAAAATATGTATAGATTGGTGGAAACATTTAGAAAAACATTTATGGCCAATAAAATAGTATATTAAAATTTTTACTATAAGTTGAATTATCATTCTGATTTATTAAAAATATAGTGTGGGACTCACAGACCCATATACTCATATAATTAAATGTAAGAGGAAAATATCAACTCTTCTTTCCTAGAGATAGTTTTGAATAATAAGTTTTAAAGTATAGCACTTTAGTAACTAAGTAACTCTCCACCTTCCTTCCTTGTAAAAATACACAAAACACGATCATATATAGATATAGTCAGAGATTCTGAAGAAAATTCAGTAGAAGAGAAAAAAGATGTAAATTACTCTAACCTTAGGATTCATAATCACATGTTCTTTGTATAGAATAACCCATCATAATGGAAAGTACCTATAGCTGGACAGGTAATTGTTAGGAGAAGGAGCATTGACCTTTGTGCTTGGGGAGAAAAACTTGGTACAGTGAGCTGAATGGCAGCTAAGAAGATGTGTCCATCTGGAGGGGAAGCTTATACAGACAGAACAGTATTAAGACTGGACCTCTAGCCATAAGCCGAGGAATATCTATAAGCCAACAGAAGCAGAAAAAGTAAAGGAAGAATTTCCCTTGGAGCTTTCAAAAGCAGAGTGATTTCACAGGCACAATTATTGCAGACTTCTGGCCTCCTGCACTTTAAGAAAATGAATTTCTTCTGTTTATAAGCCAGGCATTTGTGGTAATTTGTTATAGGAGTTCTAAATAATAAATATGATTGGTAAATATCTTCTTTTCATAAGATAAGCTGAAAAATGAAATAAATTCCTTTCAATAAATAATGACTCAATCAGAGATATTTAGTAACATACCAGAAAATCACCGTTCACCAGATGAGATCATTTCCTCCAGCTGTGATGTCATATAGTTGTTTATGTGTTTTGGATCACACTTGGTATTTTCTAGTCCTAGAATTAGTAGTCTTTCTTTCTTTGCCTTCACTCAACATCTTGGAAGTCCATAAGCATTTCACTCTGGTATTTTCTGCTGTTTCTCAAGCTTTCTGTACAAGCTTCTCAGCTCATCCTGTTCAACATATTTCTGCACTTTACTCCCCCAGAGGAGATTCTATTCTGCTCTGTTTTCATTCCTTCAGATCCCTCCTATTTTTGTACACTCTATATGGTCAGTATCAAATTATTCTATCATTCTTACTCATCTTTTATTTTCATCTCTGTTTAGAATTCTTTCACAAAACTAACACTATGAAAACATATAACATTTACTTCAATTTTTCATGGTAAAGCTTTTTACTCAAAATCTCCTCAAGTGGCTCTTACATTAGTCTGTTCACATCTTTCTATCTGGCTTCAGAATAGCTTGATGAAATTTCTATAAACAGAAAAATATGAGGGCCAACACTTTGTGTCTACTTCTTCTGTGCCTTTGGCAGGTTTTTATGAAGTCCCTCATTATTTGTCTAAAATTCCTAAGTACCTCATTACATCATTAATTCTTTTCAATAACTGTGAAGTGAGTGTTATCATTGCTGTCTTCCCTTTTATTAGATGAGGAAACTGAGGTACAAAGAAAGAACATTGTGCTTTGTTAAACACCCATACATTAAAACCATGGAAAAAGTGGTAGTTGGCCTCAGGTCTACCATGTAATTGCATTGGAGACCTGGCATTTCCTAAGAGGTTCCAGTGAAGGGGTGCATGACATTATCAATGCCAAGCTTGAGAATCTCAATGATGGAAACAACAGGGAAGCAGTCCCATCAGAAAATCTGTGTGTTTTTTTTTTTCACCTCCAGAATTTCCACCAATAAAGTCCTTTCTGAAAACTACCTTTAGGATACCAGGCTTCATTTTAAATGCATTTCTTTTTCGAGAACTAGGCTAGTGTAATTTTCATTGCCAAAATGTTCATCAAATCAGTTTTCTAAAAAAAAAAAAAAAATGAATGCTGTTTCTTCTTCCGCTCCCTAGATGTCACGTGGTTCTGCCTTTCCTGTCAAGTTTCAGAAAACCCAGTCCCACAGTAACCATCACAAGCGCTGGAATGCATTCACTTTTATATTTTTGTTTTCCTCCTCTCCTGTCTGTGGCTGTCTCATATCCCATAGCCATTTCTGTGGAGCTGGTGGCAGGTAGAGTGAGCTGTGGAGGTTGAAGTTGTCCTTACATCCAGACTTCTCAGCAGTCTGCCTTTTTGAACTGCCTTCTCACTCCCATTGGCAGCTTTTCTTTGAAATCTGCCACTCTGCAGGAAATATACATTGCTTTTAAGTTCACAAACAGAACTTTAGCGTTCACTCCCTCTGTCAGGTTTTAAATTTGAGTCAGTTTTTTCTTTCATAGGTGTCTCTAAATTTGAATGAATATTTGTACATTATTCATTTATATATTTATTTTTAAACATTCCAAGGATTCACACAGTATTTTTGTCATTGTTCTGTACATTTTTCTACTCACTTTTTTTTTTCAAAAAAAAAGTTTGGTTTGATAACTGAATGAGATGGATGATTGAGGGGAACTTATCTAATGCCATATTGTTTCCTTTGTTCAAGAGGCCTTGTACTTGAAATGGTTTTCCACTCAATAATCTGAAAAGATCGCCCATGTTTTATGAGAAAATCATAGCCTTTTTTCCATATCACTAATTCTCCAATTTATTAAACCTGAGTCACAAGTTTCTCATGAAAAAAAAATCTTCAGTTATTTCTGAATGTCTCAGTAAGAGCATGAGAGAAAAGTTAGGGTTATCATATAGGCCCTGTGATCACACACTTTGGATGCAACTTTAATGAACCATGAACTTTAAGCAGAATGGTTCACACTAGTAGTAATATACCTCCCTTGCAATATATTTCATGTTGTATTATAACATACATTTTACATGCAAAGTCTATATGAGCAATGAAACTGTACACCTTTAAAAGTTTATAACTTGGCAAATTTCATGCATTATCATTTCATGGCAAAATGTTTCTTTGCAAATAGTATCTGTTGTGTTAATTTGGTGCTAGTGTTTTACCTCTCTCTCTCTAT
The DNA here is from genome assembly GCA_004024765.1 of Zapus hudsonius. Lineage (NCBI taxonomy): Eukaryota > Metazoa > Chordata > Mammalia > Rodentia > Dipodidae > Zapus > Zapus hudsonius. The sequence continues at coordinate 95,746 of PVHP010001810.1, read as the reverse complement.
CTCTCTCCACGGAGAGATAAAAGAATTACAACTTGCTTAAAAAGGCAAGTTATAAGTAAACGCAGGATAACTTTATTTTTTTTATTTCTACTTTAAAAATATGCCAACATAATTCTTAATAAAAATGGATTCCAATATTTTATTACCCAAACTGAAGTCTAATATATTTAGTAACCTTTTCTAATGATAAAACATTACTAATATTTTCCCTTGACTGCTAATAGCTTTCATTAATAGTCAAAAGACAACCAATTATAAATTTTTGCATCTCATAAAACATTAGCTAAATAAATAATGTCTCAAAATAAATAGATTGCAAGAGCTAAAATGAAGGAATATTGGAGGGATTGAAAAGCAAGTATAAATTGAGAAAAAATGGATTTTCTATGAGACTGTAGTTGACAACCAGCAAATGAAACATGCTGTCGGCTGAATGCAAAGCCCTTGGCATCTATCAGGAAAGGCTAGGCAAGCAGAAAGCAAGAGCATCCTATCTGGGAAGGAACAGAGCCATCAAACAGCGTCACTTCTCAACAACTTTGCTGACAAGAAAGAGGAATCTGTTGAGGAATCTGACAATGAGAGAGAGATGGGAGGGAGGGAGAGAGTCACAGTGCATGAGCATGGCTGATAAGCACTGGCCAAATTACCATGATGATAATGACTGATTTTATAATTATATTTTCCATTTTTTTTTTGAGGTAGGGTCTTGCTCTAGGCCAGGCTGACCTGGAATTCAGTATATAGTCTCAGAATGGCCTTGAACTCACAATGATCCTTGTACCTCGGCCTCCCAAGTGTAAGATATCCAGCTTATTTAATGATTACATTTTAGACTTCTGAACTTCATTTCTTCTTTTTGCTTTATATAAATTTCAATGCATAGGAAAACTGTGTAGCTCATATTAGCCCAAATTATGAGCAAATTGCTTAGACCACTTATCTCTCAGTTTTCACTCTTTCAGAAGATGCAAAGGTTGCTGTTAATAATGACTCACTGTGTGGCAGGATGTAGGAGGCTCCTTGGTGTACCTGCCCGGGTGTGGTATGACTTGGCCGTATGGTACTTCTACTTTCATAGTTTGAGAAACTTCCCCAGTGATTCCCATAATGGTTTTATCTGTTTACCTTCCCACCAACAGTGAAAACTATGGATATGCTACTTACATGACAAAGGGAACAGAGGTTGTACATGAAATTGAGGGTGCTAATCAGCTGAACTTTAGATGAGGATAATATTCTGTATTTTCCACATCGGACCACATAATCATAAATATTCTTACTAATCTATCTTTTGCTACATGAGCTTCAGCCATGAACACTCTGAGGAGTAACGGAAAAATATTACATTTTCTCCACCAGGGAAGTAAGAGTCATTACCTTTCTTGAAAGGGATGAGAAAGGAATGAACTGGATCAAGAATTACATGTTTCATCATGTTTACTCCAACAACTACTTGTATTTTACTAAGATTCTACTTTCTTTTATTTTCCCTAAATTATTGGTTCTAGGTGATTTTCTACAGTGTGCTTGCTGGTCCTTGTCTTGATATTCAAAGGCAACAGAAGTTTTCTGAATAAGAGTTTCACATGTCACCATTTAGAATAGTTACAGTTAGCAAATAGTATATTAAAATTGTGAGGATTGTTATATGCCAGGAATTTTTTTATGATTAATGGAAGTAAATTGAATTTATTTCTCTTAATATGACATTTCATGCATTAGTGATTAATTCACAGCATAATGAATGATTTTTGCTGGATTGCCCAGATAAAATGGTGAAAATAAGTGATGGTATTTTTTTCCAAATAGCTTATTCAGTAAAATGTCTAGTTACACAGATTTTGGCGTGTAGATATGTAGTTGCATAGAAATTGAAATTTCAGGGAAAGTTACCAGATTCCAATTCATCTTATTTGTATTAAGACTGCCTGTGTGGCATCCCCAGCTGTGCGGTTTTGGATAAATTTATACTCCTTTCTGAAAGTTAGAATACTTCCTATATGTTGAAGAGTGTTATCCTAATCAGTATCATTTTGTTTTCTCAACTGATCTTTTAGAAGAAGCAAGTGTGTTTGCAAAGAGCCTAGACATATAATTCAGAAGGAATCACATCATTATCTCTTAAAAGAATGTCCTAATCTTGGGAACCTGGGCAATCACTGGAATCAGCATCATAAGAATGCTTTATTGATTGATTGATTGATTGATATATGGGTAAAGACAGAGGAGAGAGAGAATGGGCATACCAGGGCCTCTTCTCACTGCAAATGAATTCTAGATGTCTGTACCACTTTGTACATCTGGCTCTACAAGGGTACTGAGGAATTGAACCCAGACTGTCAGGCTTTGTGCAAGCAAGCATCTTTAACCAGTGATCGCTCTAACCCTCAATAATTCATTTTAAGGGTCTTGTTTGCAAATATGGAAGTAACTATAGCATAACTATCATTTTTCTTTTGAGAAACTATAACTGTTGTTATTCCAGTCTTTTTATTTAATTACATGTTATTTTAATATTTATAAAATGTTATATCTTTTATCCCCTCTCCCAGCCCCCATTCCATTGGCTTATTGGTATTCACTGTCAAAGTCATGGGGGTGTGGTGGGTGGAGTCTGTGCCTTGGGCTAATCCTACCCACCTTGAGGTTCTTACAGTTTTTCCACCCCCTCTTCTGCAAGGTTCTCTGAGTCTTGGCAGGTATAGTAGAGATGACCAATCTCATGAGAGGCAGTCAGCTTTGTTTTCTTGTTGTAAGGATGTACTTTTGATCTCTCCAGTATTCTCTTACATCTGTAAGATAAAATAGATTCTCCAACCTAAAGTGAGAGCAACTTGGATTAAAGGAGATAAGCATAGTTATGTTAGAGACTTTTTGATATGTATGCTCTTCATAGCCAAAGAGTAGCAGAGATTCTCTCAGGACGTTCCTATCCATGAGTACTTGACTTGTTTCCCAGTGCCTGGTATGAGATCTTCCCAGCTGAGGGAGTCTTATGTCCAAACTGAGAACAGTTGTCTACCAGCATAGGCTATGTGCCACTATTGCACAGGTATGTACCTTTTGTCTGGCTGATTATTTGCAGGATCTCCAGCTTATTCAACTGTTGATAACTGTCATAGTTAGATATGTGCTGCTGGGATGAACCAGGTACAGTTTATGGGAAGAAGAAGGAATTTCTTTGAAGTTTATAGAATCAGGGGAAGTTCCCTAATGGCAAAAGAGTCTGGCACCCTCTCACAGCTCTAAACAGAGAGAGAAACCCATCACCAGTACCACACACATAAGCAAACAACAGGGAACTCAGAAGAGCTCAGACTGCTCTTTGCATACCTTAGACTGGAATTCTAGATCTACCCATAGTAACACCTTAGGGCTGGACCCTAGGATCTGCCCAGGGTGACACCTCCTTTAAGATACAAATTTTAGCAAAACTCCTGAATCTATTGGGGGACACCCATTCAAACTACCACAGTAACCATTGTCCCCAGCAACTCCAATAGCACTTCCCAGTGCTATGAGGTCTGGCCAGCAGGGAACTGATTTCCCTCTAAGTTCCAACATGGTCTCTCCATGTCCAGTTGCTGTGGTGTCTTCTGCAATAAGATCTTACCTTTTTGTTTCATCAGGTAACAAGGGTTTTGGCAATACACTGCAATATTTTGAGGACCTCATGGGTTTCATTGTGGGGGGTGTAAAGCAATTCTGGCCTTGGGATTTACCAGCCAAAGCCCCCCTTTTTTAGGCTTAATCTTTCTTCACCTTCTATAAGACACTAATATCACCCCCGAAAAAAAACCTTATTGAAGGTTATATCTTGTAAAATGCTATCCAGAAAGGTTTCTATGGTACTAAAATATGTTGTCATTCATTTGTTTTGTGTAGTCCTTCCCCTTCTTCCCCCACCCTTAAAACCTTCTTTCTTCTATTCCTTGTTTGTCCAGTAGCTTCTCCTCATTCCCTCCTTATTTCTGCTATATCCTAGTTTCATTCTCATTCCATCTCAATGTCTTTTCTTTTCTTTTCTTTCTTTCTTTCTTTCTTTCTTTCTTTCTTTCTTTCTTTCTTTTCTTTTTCTTTTCTTTTCTCTTCTCTTCTTTTCTTTCTTTTCTTTTCTTTCTTTCTTTCTTTCTTTCTTTCTTTCTTTCTTTCTTTCTTTCTTTCTTTCTTTCTTTCTTTCTTTCTTTCTTTCTTTCTTTCATTCTTTCTAACTAGGACACCTGGTAGAAATAAAACCATGTGTCTGAAATGTTTCAGTCACCAGGGTTACAGGATAATTTGTCATGGAGAACATGGAGAAATAGGATCTAGAAAAATTTTGAAGATCAAGACAATGTTTAAATGATGGACTCAAAGTTTAAAATTGGGTAAGCATGTAAAGCAAGATGCACAACTTGTCATATTTGTCATTCTTTTTCAGTGGCTAGAGGCCCTGGTTCACCCATGCTCTCTCTCTCTCTCTCTCTCTCTCTCTCTCTCTCTCTCTCTCTCTCTCTCTCTCTCTCTCTCTTCTCTGCTTACAAATAAATAAATTAAATTTGGGTAAGACTTCGTGTGTATTGCTAAGCAGATGGCAGGTGATATATTGTTGAGAGATGTAAACTCTTGGATTTTTCAGGAAAGTTAAGAATCCTTCTTTACATATGTATGCAGGAGAGACCATGAAACTCCAACTCTGGGACTAGCTAGACAGGTTTGATGCCAATCCTACACTCTATTAGCGGGAAAACTTAACAGGAGTGAGTTCACATTTTTAATCCAGTTTTATTTTTTTTTTTGTAAAATAAACAGAATCTCCCAGAATTAGTTGTTTTTGTAATTTAAGATTATAATCTATGTGAGATGAGTGCTTGTTCCCTGAGAACAGTGCTTTAGTATTTCCTAACTCAGTGTTTGCTGTAACTATCTAGAGTGACAACCATGAATACTGAAATCAACTGTACATGCATTTTTATAATCTATATAGTTTATATGAAATAGAAAGATTCTCACATATGTTAATAAAAGTTTGAAAATATTGTCGAGAGGGCTTTTACTATGATTCTATGCATCACCACCCCTGGTAGTGTTTCTGTATTCATTGACTGACATGCTCAGCAGTGACACGTCGTGAGTTCCTAGCTGAGGGAGAAAAGGCTTTCATGTCCCAGGCCTCCATATGAAGCTGACCCAAAACTGAAGATGGTCTGAAAAAATGATATACATAACCATTTATGAAATTGGAAAAAAAAGTCTTAGAATCTGGTTTGATTAGCACTATCTGAGCACTTAAAATTCTTAAAATCTTGGGTTTAACTGTAGAGTCGTACCAAGCTGACTGGGGATAGAGAAGGGGGCAATGAGGAATTGGGATAACGACTCATTGTTGGCCCACTAAACAATGTAACTCATTATGGACAATAAAAAAGAAAAAAAAAGAAAACTGAAAAAAAAAACTGTGTTTACTAAGCATGCACATCTCACGCAAGGCAAGAGGTTTCCAGACTTTTGCCAATGACCTCTGTTTATTATGTGAAAGGTACAGTAGGTGAAGCTACTTTGAAATAATCAAAAACTGAATGAAAAGAAGAATTATATCTAGATTTTTTAAAGTTTTTATTGGCTTAAAATTAAATATGTATTAACACAGCAATATCTAGATTTTTTATCCATCACAAAAGAGTGGAAGTTGGAAGGAACTAATTATGTAAAAGGACCAAGCAAAATTAAAAACCAAATAATCATCATCTACTTATAAAATGCCTGCCTTTAGATGTAAATTAAGCCTTTATCAAGTGGGCTTTCAGTATATTCTTCCTCAAAAACTTTATATATGTAACACATTAAGCATATTGTCTTTCAAGAAAATTCTGTACTTTTCCTCTAATATATTTGTTAATATATACTTTTAGTCATTTGCTCAAATTTAACATATTACTATATCTATGTCATATATTGTACTATAATATTCATAAATTAAATAATATCTGCAAATATAAATGCTTTCAGTCAGTACAAAATTCATTATTTTTTATGTATTTGGGGCATTTTATAAATAAAAACTGACTAGAATTATTCATTATATTAAATTTTATATTTTATAATTATTTGTATATTTTCCTAGGTTTGACAATGCTATTCTCTATTTTTATTATCCCTACTAAAATTCATTTTATACCCAAATATTTTAATTTGGTGCAGCTTGAATATCAAACTGATAAAACATCTATTTCAGATACCTTACAAAGTTCTGTGTCAAATTTCAATTATATTGTCGTCATTTCCTTAAACAAAGTCACAAAATTAATGAGGTTAATGTTCATGCAATCAAACCTGGATTTACCATTCCCTGCAGCACACAGTTCTGTTTAAAAATTTTAAACTGAAAATATTTCCTTTTTTAAACATTTTACTTATTTTTAAGAAGAGAGAGAGAAAGAGAAAGAATGGGCACAACAGGGCTTCTTGCCACTGTAAATAAAATCCTGGTGCATGAGCCAATTTGTGCTTCTGGCATTATGCAGGTTATGGTGAATTGAACCTAGGGTGGAAGGCTTTGCAAGCACCTTTAACTGCTGAGCAATCTCCTCAGCGCCAAACCAAAAATATTGCTTTGAATAGAAACATTTAACATTTTTTTTTAACACTGACATACTTGATCAAATTCCATTTAGGTATCTTCACAGTAATTTTTTCTGCTGTTTTCTGTCCCCATATTGATACAATTTGATAAACTATACCAAAATAAGACTCGTGGAATTAGCAAAATCAGCAGATGCAGAAAAGACCACCGGCTTCCCACCGGAAAAGAATGTCCCTGTTTCTCCACTGGGACACAGGCAAGCACTGGACTCACTAAATTCTGTCTAGGTGACTAACATCAGCTAACACACTTTTCCTTCCTTATGATGGTCCACTTTCTCAGTATGAAATTCCTCAGCACCTCTGTTACTTTGGGTCTTCATTTCTAAAGGTGCCTGGGTTAATAAGACTTACAGAAAATAAAATTATGAAGTTATCACCTTGTTTATCTTTTGTTCTGAATGCCTCAGCAATCAACTTTGTGAGGAAAAGAAAAATGTTATTCCCCATTACAATGTGGATTATGTTTGGTTAACATATTCCTGGTTCTGTTTTGTGTCTCACAGTGTTCAATGAAACACATTTTCATTATTAAAATATGATTTTCACTAAATTTTTACTTCTTTCTTTATATAGAATTTACAAGTGTTTGTTTGAAAAGACAAATTATTTAAATTTCTGTAATAACTTCTTTTTAAGTGATTAAAAGATGTAGCATACATCTATTACTCCATGCATGTATACAACTAATGAGTGTTTTTAATTTTTACATCCTAACTGAACAGTTCTGTTTTATATACATTGATAGTTGATTATTCACTTAATCTTGCTCATTATATTACTCATTACTTTTATCTTTTAATTACTATTATCTGTTTTGTGAAAGTAACAAAGCACATTTGATGAACTCAGATTCACTGAAGCACATTTGTCACTAACATATATATGTTCTTTATGGTATCCTTCTTTCATGGTAAACTCAGTCTTAAATTCTTCTCACTTATCTTCCCTAATGTACACTTAAGAAATAATGGTAATTTTCTTATATGAATCTCTTTCTTACATTTTTGGATATTTTTTCTTTTACATCAAAGTTGCTTTTGATTTTTTTTTTACAAAATATTGTATTAACAGTGTACATACAGATTTAATCAATGTGGTTTTGCTTTATGACAGTCTCCTGTAGCCCAGGCTGGCCTTGAACTCACTGTGATCCCTATAAAAACTGGCAAATGCTGAGATTACAAGGCATGCATCACCATGCCTAGTTGATGTGGTCCTGAGAATGAAACCCAAGGCCTGGTGCACCCTGGAAAACATGCTACTTAGAGCTGCATGTGGTCCCCTGTCATCATGTTTATTTAAAGAAAATACTGAGACTGCAAGCATGTGCCAACCATACGAAGCTTAAGGTCCTAGTTCATATCACGTTTTACATGTGGTTGAGACAAAGCGTTAAAAAAAATTTAAGCCATTACAGTAGAAAGCAGAAAGAGATCATAGCTCAGACAGTAGGCTAATTTTACATGGCAGTAGAACCAACAGACTAACTTCTACTCAAAACATGACCTTAAAACAGCTGTATAGTGATCCTGAACCTTTATAATCACTCTGTGTGTTGGGGGGAGTGGGGCAGGTCCCAGGAAGTCACCAAGGCTACAGGAGGGCTTGTCTTGTTTATGTTCCTTTTCTTGGGGATGAATATCCAGTACTATTTAAACCTCTGCAAACTATTATTTCTAATTTATTGCCTGATTTTATGATTATAAAATGGGAGGGAAATTTTGTCCTCATTCTTTGATAATGACTGGATTCTAAACATATTTTGAGAAATGGACAAGGTTGGTAAGTTTTCATAGTAAAAATCTCATTAATGTGTTAGATATGGTTCTGTGATTAATATATTTCTCTTAAACTCTACTCATTTATATATTTCTTAGCTTTTTCAATGTAAAGACTTATCATATCATTTGCTGTTTAAAATTATTATTTTTTATATTGATATATTTTTAGCATAAGGCAGCTGACATACATGCCATTAAGTTAATTCCCATTGAGTATCATTCAAAGGGTGGGGATGACCTTGCACCTGGCAAATAAGTAATTGCTGAAAGTGGAAGTAGAATTAATAGAAAATATCACAAATATAAGAAGGTAGCTTTTCATGGAGGTCAGTGTATAAGGGCATTTGGGAGGTGAGCTTTCAAATAACCCATGAAAGGTCAATGGACACAGATACCAACGATACCCATCACAACCCATGGCAAAGATCCAGAGATACTTAAGATCTCAACAACAAAGCAGACTCAAAACTCACCCACTATGACTCAGGGAACTGAGTGGAAGAAGGGGCAGAAAGAGTGTAAGACCCATGGTGGGGGAGAATATCCAGAGACATTGCCCCCCTTTGCAACAATACACAAGGGGGAAGGAAAAAAATAGAATGAAAAATTGCCTACCTCTGGTGCAGTTCATATCCCCTAAACTATGGACAGATCCAGTATTTGTACAAAGGGAGTACCCCAGTAGGTAGGGGACAGAGAGGAGGGAAACTGGGACACATTCATTAGATCTGAACATACAATGTATATAATTATTCATAATAAAGGTATTATTAAAATAATTTAGAGTAGTTTTAAGTAGTGATCTTACTATTGCTTCTCAAACTAGCACTTCTTTTTTTTATCACATAGCCATCTTTTTAAATGAAAAATTTAATAATAAACTTACATATTTTTACCAGGATTTTTCATTACATATGGAAAAATAGTTTTAGAATGACACAACTGAGTTACTTGAACATAAACAAAAGAATCTATGAGTAAAAATCAGAATAATAAAGACAAGAAAATATCTCTCAAATGCCATCTCTGCTCCAACTTAAATTACTTCTTGTTTGGATTGTTTGTTATTTGAGAAAGGGACTCATGTAGCTCAAGTTCGTCTCATATTTGCTGTGTAGCTGAGGATGGCCTTAAACTCCAAATACTCTTGCCTTTACTTCCCTCTAGAGTACAGGGATTAACCCTGTGTCTGTTACTTAAATATTTAAGGAATTTTTTGTCATAATCAGTATTAATGAAAATTGAGGTTTCAAAAATAACATGCTCATTGAAATCTATAAAATGATTCTCTAACAAATAGGCCAATGGTGATGAACTCACATTAAAATGACACATCAGCACTGTGAGCACAATTAGTTATTCATAGAAAACCTCCTTTTATGATCTTACCCTGAGGATCCACATGGCTCATGAATGAATCTCTTAAATGGCTGAGATTGGTTTCCTTCAAATATTCTTATTGCCTGACATCAAAGGAGCATTAATTGATGCAAGTTACCAAGCAGTTTTCATTTAGATACTGTGTTACTATCTAACTCATTACCCAAAATGTAAATGTTTCACATACTCAAAGTGGGAGTAAAGTTGACAACTAAAAATAGGCTTCCAAAATTGCAATGCATTTTCAAAACAGATCATCCTTGTTCATTGCAAACACAATGCAAAACACTTAATAGTACAATGGTTTTGCTCTCACGTTTAAGTAATTGTCTATGTGGGTGTGTGTATGTAACATTTGTAGCATGTTAAAAGACACTATAGATAAAAGCAGCATAGACTCAACAAGTGCTGTCCATACAGATGCATGACAAATATAGTATGTTTCCAGGGGGATAACAGAAAAGACTTATAAGTAGATTTATAACTATGCCTCTCACAATAATGATGTGCTCTACCGGGGTTCTCCTCTTTGCTTATCTTTCCAGACAATCACATGGTTTTTAAGACACAATACCAGAGATAAAACTGAAGCTTATTTAATATAGCTCTGTTTTACTTTATGTAAACTGAATTAGTCTATAATACCCACTTCTCAGTATAACACATATCCCACTGTGAATGCATTCATAATAAGCTCCCTTTTTAAAAAAAATCAGAAAATCCTCAATTGTAGCCATGTATATAACATTATATAAACAAAATAAGTAAATAAAGTAAGGATACACACACATACACACACAAAAAAAATAGTAATACAGACAGTGAAAATAAACTATATCTAGAAAGAAAAAGTACATCTCAGCCACAGTATATAGTTACCATACACTTTGGAAATTGTCAGAGAATGAAACTAAAAAAATGACTTAGTAAGTTTTCTATTCATAATACTACTTCAATATAATTCCAGTGAAAATTTTCCATTAAAATAATCTTCAAAGAATCACCAAATTTTATCACATCACACAAAACCATTTTACAATATGGTGTCTCCTCTTTCTAAATAATCTCTTCACTGTTCGCTCATGAAGAGATTTGGTCTGGTTACCCAGATTGGCTGCTCATTTACCTCTCTGTCATGTTCTTACAGCTCTGCATTTCTCTGCCTTTACACATGCTAGTCAAATTTGGACAGTGTTCCTCTTTGCTAGGAAGCAACACCTGAGAAGAGTTATTTCAGGAAGTAAGTATAAGAGTTTATTGCAGCTCACAGTGAAAGTTAAGAGTCCATTATTGTAGGAAAGAAATGACAACTAGTCACATTGGATCTGCAGTCAGTCAGGAAGCAAAGGGAGAGATAATTGGTGTGAAGTTTTCTTTTTCCACTTTAACCAGACCCCAACCCATGCAATAGTGCCCGCCACATTCAGGGAAGAACTTTACTATTCAGTGAATCTTTTCAGGAAATGTCCTTGCTGACATGCCCAGGAGCTAATTTCCTCAGTAATTCTGAATCCAGCCAAGATGACAAGGATGATTAACCATCTCACCAACAACATTTTGCTCCCCTGAAGTCTTCCTTGTGATCACAGTACAATTGAGTCTTCCTATTTTCTTCATGTCATTAGCATTTTAAATGGTTTCTTAAAACATGTGGGCACAAAAATGTTGTAATGATTTCTCATGTGTCTGTTTACTCCAATGCACTGAGAGGATAGACACTATGTGTTCTATATTCTCAGCTCCAGTTCATTACAAATTCCTTGTGAGAATAAAGTACACCCTAAGGTGTAGCTCTCCTTATGGTAGCTCAATGATGGAGCTAAAAGTGGAGGTAGATGAAAATTCAATGATCATAAGACAGAGAAAAGGACTGATATTTGAACCTGTAACTGAAAGAAAAAAAGGGAATTATAATTTCAGAAACTCTTTTCTTTAAAAAAAGAATAATTGATTAGGAATAACTTCAATTGAGGATTTATTAAAAAATTGAAAGGAATATGTACAAAGTTTTGAGGTGCTAGTATTACCAATATAACCCATATAAGAATCTATCTAATGTGGAGTTAAATTGTTAAAGGAAGTCACCTTCTCTGGTATGCATGCTGAAAGTGTTTTTATTTTATTACATACTGCCTTCTTTTATGGTTGTGATGAGCTATCAAAGTCTAATTTTATTCCAATTGTACAGTACAAAGAAATTCTCCTAGGAGCTTTTTTTGAAGATTAAAGCACTGAAATAATTTCATTAATGCATTTTATTTTATGTCACACTATGCTTTGGCAAGCCTAAATTCTTCAGGAATACTAGTATTATCCATATAGAATTTAAATTACCAGTAGTATAATGTAAAAATGCCCTGGATGCCTTTTTACAGAAGTGAACAGGGATCCCAATAGTTAATTCTTGCTATGTATCATCAGTAACCAGAAAACTGGCAGAACTGGACTTGGCAGCATACTTCCAGTGTGTCTATGTTGTAAATTACATAGTGCAAACTTACATCTCATTTACCCGTATTGCAGTTCTATGACCTAAGGACTTTTGCAAGTTTATTTTTTGGTAAAAGGAAAAGACTCAGAGACCTGAAAATGACTTGCAAGTTCTTAGGACAAAGAAAGACCGATTTGAAGTGGAAACTGTATCTCTGATAGCTCAGCAAGATTTTCCCCTTTAAATAATTCTCATTTCATTTTGGGACTTCCTTTACTTTTCAGCAGAAATTATTGCATTAAGTTCAAGACTCTGAAATGAAGAAAATATATAGAACACAGAGCTGGTAAAATAAGATCAGCTAAAATCAATTAATCAATTCAAAGTTTTTCATTTGGGCTGGAGAGATGGCTCAGTGGTTAAGGCACTTGCCCCCCAGTGCCAAAGGCCCAAGTTCAATTCCCCAGTACCCACATACGCCAGACCTACAAGGTGGTAGCCCTGGTGCCTCTCTCTCTCTCTCTCTCTCTCTCTCTCTCTCTCTCTCTCTCTCTCTCTCTCTCTCTCTCTCCTCTCTGTATCTCTCTGCTTGAAAATGAATGAATAAAATATTTTAAAAAAAGTTTTTAATTAATCCTTTAAAGAAATATTGGGTATCTATTATGGAACTTTCATATTTCTAAATACTTGAGACAACATTGAACATACAGATTTCAACTTTGCTGAAAATTTTACTAGGCTCTGAAGACAATCGAAAATGTTGTGACCTGGATATCTGAAATCATGCTTGCAAAGCCTTGAAAATTATTTATTAAAAACTAAAACCAGTTTACAAAACATCTAATTGCTGAAATATTTAATAGTACCCTTGTGGGAAGGACTATCACCATGACAAAGACTACCAGATATTGCCATAAAAATCAATGAAAAGCCAAGTAAGCTCAGAATGATTTGTCTTCCACAATCTAAGAAGCCCTGATTCACTGAAAATAATTGTTTACTGCTGTAAACAGAAAACGCTGCGGCATTGAGTTACCAGTCCAGTGAGGTGTAGTGTGGGACATCCCTCTAACTAAAGCACAAGGGTGGTGGAGGTAGGAGAATTGAGTTTTAAACCAGAAAATAACATACACATGAACAACCAAGTTAGTTGCCATTTTGCCAAAATATGCAGTAACTTTGAAAATCAACAGCCTCAGAAAGACAGTAATGGCAAAGTGGGTTGTCTGATTGTCACTGGAAGAAGCAGAAGATCTCAGGAGTACTTGGAAAAGCAGCCCATTCCTACACATTACTCATTACTTGATTTAGTTGGCATTCATTGGAATCCTCCTCTCCCAGTTCTTCTCATTCTTTTACATGCCTCAAAATGCACTCAGCAGACATTTTCCCCTATAGATAATGGTCTTAAGCAATCATAAATAATTTGTTAACATCAGATCCACCTGGGAAGAAGATAATAGTTGAAGAAAATAATTTAACCCAAAAAGAGAAGAGAAACGATTATAAGTGAGCTGTACATAAGAGTTCTGTGACAAAATCTGATTCTTATAATTCCTCTAATTCTCAGAAAAGTCCTTTGAATAACCTCACATTTTAGATGACCTGTCATTAACACAGGGGAGAATATTAAGGAAGAGTATAAGTAATGGTGCAATAGAGGCAGAACTACTAGGCTTATAGAACACTCCATAAACAGTAGGAAATTTATTGATTCAAGACACATGAGGAAATTTTGTCCAACAGTTAACTAACTTCAGTGGTTATAAATGACAAAGAATAGATATTTCACAAAATTAGTTCTGGAAAGACACTTAACAAGCCAACAACAGTTTCAAACAGTTTCAAAATGACAATGAATTCTGGGGAGAAGAAAGGAAGTTCTGGTTTTCATAATTGCCTCCTTATATAATTCAAAATGTCCTATATTCAGCAAAAAAATAAAACATGCATAGATCTAGGAAAGTCTGACTGAGAAAAGAAAGAAATGAAATTAATAAACACTGATCATGAAAAATCATGATTTTTAATTATTACAGGTTTTAGTTCAATTTCTTTATCTTTATTTCTATACTTATTCGTGTAATTAATAATGTGTCTCTTGGACTGGAGAGATGGCTCAGTGGTTGCAAAGCCTGCCAGCCAAGTTTTAATTTCCATGTTAGTAAAGCCAACATGCAACTGGAGTTCATCTGCAGTGGCAAGAGGCCCTAGCACCTGTCTCTGTCTCCCTCTCTCTCCCTCTCTCTTATAATAAAAATATTTTAAGAAAGAATGTCTCTTTTAATTACTTAAACAATGTTCCAGCATCCCATGTAATCCAATTGTTATTAGGTGTAGAATGCCCCTATCTAGAATCTTTCAGAAAAAGCAGCACTTATTAAAAAAAATAAATGAAGCAGGGAAGGCAGAGAGAGGGAGCAAGGCATAAATAATACTTGAAGTAATATGAAGCTATTGATCTCTATTGGAAAAGTATAACAAAGTCTAAGAAGGAAAAACTCAGATCTATATCTGGCCACATAATCAGCAAACTGCGGAAAGACCAGAAAAAAATCTTTAAGGCTGCAAAGAAAAGTGACACTTTGTACACACGAGCTCTTCAGTAAAATAAACAACTTATCCATCACCAGAAACTTTGCAGATCAAAAGACAGTAAGATTACACATTCAAAGTGTTAACAACAAATGAATAGCAACCAGGAATTTGATATCCAACAAAATCATCCTTCAAAAGCAAAGCCAAAATTAAGACATACCAAGTAAATAAAACCAAAAAGTCAATTTGTCAATAGCAAAACTGTTCTGCATGGAGCACTCTGCATAATCCTTCAGACTGACATGAAAATCTCCTAGACAATAGTTGGAACCCAGGAAGAAATAAAGAAGAGTAGCATATATAAATTTTTGTTTGCTATACATTATTTTCCTAAATGATTAAATTCATAAACAGCTGCTTAAATCAATAATTATGAAATGTGTTGATGGGTTTATAGTTGCCAAATATATAATATGTATGATAATAACAAAGGCAGAGGAAAGTACAACATATAGAAGTCCAAAATCTTGTGTGATAGTTTATGTATGGTTATGTTAATTTAAATTAGATTATTATAAACCAAAAGTTTATTGTTTTATATGGAGGAACTACAAAGAAAATAAATCAAAAAGAGTGAATGATATTTTGAGTGTGTGTCCCCCATAGACTCAAGAGTTTCATTAAGCTTATAATTTGGGCCTCCTGGCTGGAGGAGGTGTCACTGGGCACAGATCCTGGGGTCCATTCCTAAGGTGTGTTTGGGGGCAGATCTAGATTCCTACCCAGACATATGCAGAGAGGTCTTAGCTCTGCCTTTGTCCTTGCTGTTTTGCTGCTTGATTTTTGAGGGCTGTTTGTTTCTCTGTTTGGATGTTTGGAAGAGGCTGTTCTGCCGTTGAGGGAGTCCTGCCTTTGCCTCCAGATCTGTATGCTTGAAATAATGACTTCTTCCCGTAAACTGTGTCTGTCTTGGATGTTCATCCCAGTAATATGGAGCTGTCAACAACAGTGTGTATAATATAAATTATAAACAGATATCAAGTGTTATTTAGATGTAGTGTATAGAAAAGTCTATAGTGTACCCATCACCAATGATTCAAAATGAATAAATGAATATTGAAAATTCAAAAGCTATTAAGACATTAAAAACATCTATCCCTACCAACCAACCGTAGGCCGATAGCTGAGATTCTGGCAAAAGAGGACCCACCACAGTCATATCGTGGAGGATCCAAATGGAACCCCGCAGAGAATGACGGGATGAACAAGGGGCCCACAGCCACAGCCATTAAATCAACACAGGATAAGCCAGTGAGACAGAAACCAATGATTTTGACACAAAGACCTCTAAGCAGCCTTAATATTCATCCACCACGACTCAGGGAACTTTGCGGAAGAGGAGGTGGAAAGATTGTAAGAGCCGTGGTGGGGGAGATTATCCAGAGGCATGGCCAGGAGAACCTGGCTGAATACTAGGCTATCCATGGTCCCCTGTCACAAGGACTGATCCAGACGACCCATGGAGGAGGTTATCCAGTGGAGGGGGGAGGGGAGGGCAGTGGGGAATTGGGGATAACAACTCATTGTTTGCCCACTAAAT